>CM060948.1:47377551-47650051 GCA_030765055.1 Mantis religiosa | reverse complement strand
TAATAATAATAATAATAATAATAATAATAATAATAATAATAATAATAATAATAATAATAATAATAATAATAATAATAATAATAATAATAATAATAATAATAATAATAATAATAATAATATAATTCTTTTTTGTTTTAGGCTAAGTGGCCTGTTCGGCCCTCATTCTATCTCTGCCTTCGTCGCCCTGTGTCACATCGTCCTCCTAATTTATATAATAATATTATTTTTAATTATTCCTATAATTCATTCTAATCAAATATTCCTTCCATATATGTATACATTTATTCATCTCTGTTGTCATTTATTACATACAGATTTCATGTATTTCTAATTTCTTAATGTTTTATATTATTTAATTTCAGATATGCTAACAATAATCTAGGAATCTCATTTCTAATGCCTAAATACGTCTGTAATCTTCTTTCTTTAATGTCGAGGATACGCTGTCATTTATCAAGGCCACTACCATTACTTTATAAACCTCATCTTAATATCTATTAAAACTCTTGTCAATGTTATTTGGGTTGCCAGTTTAGTTTCTGCAAC
This sequence comes from Mantis religiosa, assembly GCA_030765055.1. Lineage (NCBI taxonomy): Eukaryota > Metazoa > Arthropoda > Insecta > Mantodea > Mantidae > Mantis > Mantis religiosa. Next base: position 47,649,505 of record CM060948.1, on the reverse strand, counting down.
GTCCGCCTCGGTAGCGTGGTGGTTGAGTGTCTGCCTCACATTCAAGAGGTCCCGAGTTCGATTCTCGATCAGGGTGAGTTACCTGGATAAGGTTCTTTCCGGGGTTTTCCCTTATCCTGAAAGAGGAATGTCGGATAACTCTAAGCTCTATGGACCCTGAGCTCATTTGAGTATCGTTTCGCCCATTCCATTCATCGTCCGATATGACTTAACGTTGGAGGACGTAAAATTACAACAAAAGTTTCTACAACTGATATTAGATCATTATCACCTGTATTTGTTATAGTTTACCTTAATTCGTTGTGTGGTATGTATCTGCCCTTAATTATGCATTTAATATGACTTTCGCGGTTATTATGCCAATGTTATGCCTAATAGGGACCGTATCATGGGCAAAAAGAAGCCAAATTCGTAGATTTAAAAATTTCTGGAACCTTAACTTGAGACACAGAAAAACCAAGAGCAATTTCAACACGTGGACCTACTGTTAAAATATTAGACAAAAATATAAGTTATTTTGTCGCAAGGGACTCTTGGGTATAATTACCAAACTATCAAAGTGAAATTGATAAAATTTGGGCTGTATCATATTTGTAATATCTTACATCTATGGCATATATCTTAAGAAGTTAACGGTATTAATTTAGAATTTCAGAAATTTCAGTGATACATCTTCTTATAAAGCATTGGCCATGGCCCTGTTGATTACACCTCAGCTGTGTTGTATTTAGATGGTTGCTTGCTGGACCAAGATGCTGTTTCTTGTAATTTCATTGACCAATAACATGCTCGTTGTTCTGACCAATCAGTTGCAAGCTGCGACCAATCAGGAGACCCATGTAGTTTTCGGGCTGGCTGAAGAATGCTCCTCTCATGCACGTGTGTTCTCTACAGCTGCTACAACTCTTGCCTCCATCTTTCAAAACATTTTCCAAAGTAATAAACATCATATATATCTCTGTCAAAACCATTATGGTAAATATATTATCAGCACACAATCTGCCCATTTTAAATCACTCTACTTTATCTGAAATAAAAATTCTACTATCATTTTCAATCTATCATTCAATATTCCTGCATATAACTTATATATTAAATTTATATTAAATTTTAAAATACTTATTCCCCATAATTATCAAAATGTTTCAATTCTCCGTTTTTAGATATACGTAATAAGCCATCTTCTAACATTTTTATAATAATCTAATAAAAAATTAAAATTCACAATTTTAATAATAAAACTCCAGGGTGGCGCAAAGTGTTATATATAGATATTGTGTAATAAATATGTTAATTGCACTTTGGCAACTTTGGCATTTTGTGACGATTGGCCCTAGTTCGCGCATGGGTCAACAGAAGATAGAAGTTGTCAATATCGCGCATGCGTGACTCCACCACTTCAGTTTGCCCGCCTTGGTAGCGTAGATGGTAGCATGTCTGCCTCAAGTTCAAGAGGTCCTGAGTTCGAATTTCGGTCAGGGTGAGTTACCTGGATACGGTTTTTTCCGGGGTTTTCCCTTATCCTGAGAGACGAATGTCAGGTAACTCTAAGCTCCATGGACCCCGGACTCATTTGGGCATCATTTCATCTGTTTCATTCATCGTCCGATATGACTTTACGTTGGAGGACGTAAAGTACACAAAAAAAGCACTTCAGTTTAGTAAAATGGCGGACAAAGGCCGATTGACGCAAGACAGAAAGTGAAAACTACGTCGTTTTATTTGGAAACGAAGAGTGTAGCAGAGTCGCAACGACGTTTTCTTGTTCACTTTCGTACGAGGTAGACCCCTGTAGACAGACAGCGTATAGACTAACCACACATTCTAAAACTGATGGCCATAGTTTAGAGAAAAAGCCACCTCGTGTCAACACAATCCGTAATCCAGAGAATATCAAGACCGTGAGAGTGGCTCTGACACGAAGTCCCAGAAAATCCACGAGACGAGCTTCGGCCGAAGCGAGCATGTTCAAATGAACTCAGGGACCATGGAGCGTAGAGTTACCCAACATTCGTCTTTCAGAATAAGGGAAAACCCCGAAAAAACCTTATCCAAGTAACTCACCCTGACCGAGATTTGAACTCGGGACCTCTTGAACGTGAGGCAGAGACGTTACCATCTACGCTACCGAGGCGGGCAAGAATGTGCCATAATCTTAATCTAAACACACACACTTTACACTGTAAATATGTGCAATGTCCCAAGTACGGGTAAGGTGTGGGTAAACAATAAAGAAGTACCCTTCGCACCCTACAACCGACGGCAGATCCACTGCGGCTACCTCCCCCTCCCCCAGGAGGTAGGATTGAAGTGAAGGAAACACAGGAGGTTATAGGTCTTAGAGACGCACAGCTACTGGCTTCAAATCACCAGAGTTTTCGAGAGGTAGCGATGAACGACCGTCCAACCAGACAATCCTTCAATGTCTGCAGAGCAAACATCCGCATTATCTGTTCGGCAATGTCACACGCCATGAAACTACAAGCACCCCATGAGAATACGGAATGAAAGGGAAAGAAAATAGTAATTAGTGAGAAACCGACCGGAGAAGACCACGGAAAAAAGCCAGGACAGAGTGGGCGTGATACCTACTGAAAGCCAGCCCGGAAAACGGAGGTAACTCCCACGATAACTGATTATATTAGGCCGGAGGGATGTACGCTCGTATGCGATACAATTTAGCTAGACGGAGAGTATGAATGACGTCGGATGTACAGCACGGCCATCAAGTATGCAAACACCGAAAACAACGTAATGTAGCACTCCGCGAACTAGTGAAGCATTGCCTTTCGGGGTATGCAGACGCAAGGTCAAGGTGTAGTATAACAGCGACGGTTCTGTTTCCTCTCGGTGAGGCGTTTGTCATGATAAGGCTGTATCATTCTGGAGTTACTTACATCGCAAGCAATAACAGTACAGTCCATATACCTATGGAGAAACGCACACGCCTGCAGTCTTTACTTATTATACAAGTACTGAACTATGAATTAGTAGAAATTGAAAATGGCTGCTACTTTAGGAGAATTTTTACGAAAGCACTATTGGCACAATATGGTTTCAAAATGTTTTCTTCTTTGTTTTAAGCTTTAACATAATATAATGTATAGAGAATAAAAAAAATTTGACGCCAAAGGGAAGTGCATTGTCATTGTCCTTCTCAGTCTTAATGTTTGTGACTTTTGAATTCGCTTTCCCAATTACTCAGAGTTGTTTACTACCGTGCGTTCCCTGAGCAACCGGACCGCTTCGCGGCGGTGTTGGGCTGGGTGAGGAGTGGCGCACCTGCCGCCAGAGAATAGCACTCTACTACTGCAGTGTCAGTCGAGTTGGATCTGTGGTGAGGGAAAGAGTTCTGTGTGCGTGTTCGCCACACTGCAAATTTTGGGGTTTGGAGAGCAGTAAGTGCACATAGAATTATCGGTCCCATTGATTTCGACATAACAGTTGATTCACACGTTTATGTAAATTGTGTTTTAAATAATTCTTTCCCCCAACTAACAAGAGATGAACGATAGTGTGGGTAGTTTCAGCACGAGACAGCTACAGCGCACATTGCTGCGAAGTGTGTATGGTGACAGAATAATTACTTTAGGATTGTGGCCATCTCGTTCCCCTGACCTATCTTCATGTGATTTTATTTATGGTGAACGTTAAACAATAAAGTATAAGCATCCAACCCGCACACGTTACAAGAATTGAAGGACAACATCACGGGTGAAATACAGGCTGTCAGGCAAGATTAACTTCTTCGAGTGAACCAGAACTGTTTTCAGAGATTTAGGGGATGTATTCGCGTTGTAGGTCGTCATTTTCAACATCTGTTGTGATTTCAAGTAATGCCAATGTAAGTTAGTACAGTAGTTAGAGTTCCGTACAAGCCAAGAGCAGGTGCAGGTCGCCCGGGCTCTCCCGGGCGGAGGGTTTACACGCCACGGTACCTATCCGCTGTGCGGATTTACCCGTGCGGTATAAAAGATATAGCGATTTGCGCGAGCTTGCGTGTCGTTGCGTAAGACGGCGCAGTTGGCCTCCACTGATGCTTCTGGTGCCGGGATGTCCTTCCAATGAAGGGGGGCAGTGCCTGTTCCACCTCGCTTTGGGCGGTCGCTAGCGATCCGTCAAGCAGAGGGGAGGGGGACCAGTAGCGAGAGGGCAGATGGAATTTTGGTATTTAGGTTTAGAATTTATCCAGGTCGTGCGCGGGCTTTCGGGCGTAGCTGCAGATGCTAACCTCCATCCGCGGCGCGGCGCGGCGTAATTTGGCGGTGATTGGGGCTGAAAGAGAGGCAGACTTTACCACCCAAGGGCATCCTTACGGAGGCGGTGAGTTCCATACACGTTACCTGCCGGTCTTTTAGGCGTAATTCTGGCGGAGAGTGCGCCGGCACTCACCCTTTACGGTGCCGCCGCGGGACGGTCCAGACGTTCAGGAATGCACGGTATCTATTTATTGTAGGCAATGAGGTTTTGTTTCAATTCTTCAAGACTTAGCATCTCTGTAGGTAAAAGTGAAGTGTAAGTACTCTGTACAAATTGCTATTTCCTGTCATCAAGGGCGGTGTTCATTCATTCATAGCTGACCTTGACATGCGGGTTGTAGCGGTGGTCGCGTTTCAAGAAAGTTATGCTAACAAATTTTGTAAAGCAAGTCATGCGTTTTTGACGAGTTCCAAGGAAGTGGCTGAAAGCATTTATCATTTTTTCCCGATGGACATCTATTCCTTTTGTGTTCCGTATTACGGAAAAATGAACCTATCGAAACTATAATTTTACTATTGTTTAAATAACACTAAAAAATTTCACGCCAAGATTTAATTAGACACTAGGTTTCATGAGCGCTGAAAAAAATCATAAAAAGGTCTCTGTGTATGTACGTCCCTGTGTGTATGTTTGTTTTTGAGTCTGTGTGTATGTGTGTTTTCTTCTAAGGATGCGAGACGAACCTTTTCAAGAGAATCTTCTCAATTCAGAATGCCTTCTATCTACGAGGACTGTTCAATAAAGAATGATCACAATTTTTTTTGACAACGTACCTTTACTCATCCTCATAGTTTTGATGGTCCTTCTCTAAATAGTCTGCCCTGAGTGCGATGCACTTGTTCCAGTGTTTCTGCCAGTCTTCAAAGACATGCTGGAAGACATTTTTGAGAGATCCTTCAAAATCGCCTCCGCAGCCTTCACCATTACTTCTGATGATGGATAATGCCTCCCAAGTTAAGGATTAGAAAAGAGTCACATGGGGCGAATTCCGGCCTATAGGGAGGGTGGGGATGCACTTCATGTTTATTTTTGCAAGATATCCAGCAACAACATTGGCAATATGCGGCCGCGCATTATCGTGGTGCAGCATCCAGCCTGCTTCACAGAAATGTGGCACCGAATGAAATGTTCAGTATTTCGGAAAGTGATCTTAAGGAAATTCGTCGATCCTCTCTCACAATGGCAGCAGCAATGTTGATGTTTTCTTCCGTAAGAGCAGTAACGGGAGCACCAGGTCCACTTTCCTTTGAAATTGATTGTCTCCCCTCTTTAAACATTTTAAACCGCCTTCGAGCTATGTTGTAGGGAAGAACAGACTCTCCATATGCCTCCTATAACATTGTATAGGCCTCAATTGAAGATTTGTTGAGACGAAAGCAGAATTTCAAAGCCGCATATTGTTCCTCGCGTGTTACCACCATTGTGGCGGTAGGCGATACTGAACATGTCTGAACTTGCCTGGTTCTCACAGGCGGGAACCAGGAGTACCAACAATGGAACTACTACGGCGTGTTTGTTTCACATTAAGCTAACAGAATATAAGATTGAATTTTAGTGCGAAAAATTAGGACCGTAAAAAATTATGATCATCCTTTATTGAATATTTCTGGCAAATATGTTTTTCAAAAATGGCTGTAACTATTTTGATGGGGAAGTTTGGCAAAAAAAAAAAAATAGAAAAGAAAAAGAAAACTCCCTTTATGTTTTCCTTTAAATTTGTGTTTATTCTTTGCAATCGTCGCTTACGCCGTATCGCCATTTAAATGGCCGTTACGTCATCGTTTAAATGCAACGTGCACTGGTGAGCATGGCTCCTGAAACGCATTCATTTCCCATTGCAGGCAAATCCTATAATTTTAAAATTTAAATTAGGCAGTTGAATGCAGTGCTGTTGGATGTAATCAGAGACAACTGGTGGGATTTTCTACATTCATCCCGGGAAAGCATGACTGATTTCTGTTTTCCCTTGCAGGTAATTCCCTTGTCACTTTTATAGCTTACTGCATAGTTGTACGATGGTACATTGGGTGAATCATATTTTCGTCAATTTGTTACTTGTTGGTATAAAATTATTGCAGAAGGCCTAATATAGTGAACGGTTTTTTTTTTTTTTTTTTTTTTTTTTTTTGATAGGATGAAAATGAAATAAATATGCAACTACCAAATCCAGATTATGCGCTTGTGCACGGTGAAGTTTGGAATAATATATTTAACGTCTAACTTGCAGAGATTGTGGATTTCAGGGGTTGAATCAAAGTTTTGTAACACAAGAGATTTCAGGAAATTGTACAATGAAACGGTAGAGCCAGAAAGAAAAATTTAATGCCATAGTCGGGATTTAATGTCATGTTGGCACGTTGGCCATAGTAGCTCAACGGCTTAGAGCGACTGGACGGAGACCAGAAGATCCGTGGTTTAAATCCCGGGTATGGCATTGAATTTTTCAGTCTGGTTCTACCGTTTCGTAGTGCGTCCTACACATGGCTAGTGTGAAAGAACAATTAATCACCAAATTGTACAATACTACTCTTTTAGCAAAAGTTAGTTACCGTAACCCCTGGGCCAGCTTTTGATATAAGTGAATATTTTGATTAATAAATGAATATTTTTATAAAAATGGATAATATAAATGCAGAAGTATTGTATAACTATGGCTATGGAATGTGAGAATTCCTCTACTTACATCTCCTATATCTGAGATACGAGGGCTGTCCAGAAAATAATAGACGTTTAGAAATAATTCACATTCTTAAGCTATTTTTCTACCTAATCGGGGTTGAAATGGAGATATTTATCATACCGTGGCACAAGGTTCTCAATACCCTCTCTGTAGAAATCTGCCAACTGCGATTTTCACCACTGTTTTGCACCGGCAAGCAGTTCGGCGTCAGTATCAAAGCGTTGCTTACCGAGCCATTTTTTCATCGCTGGGAAGAGGTGGTAATCCCTCGGCGCCAAATCCGGGCTGTATGGTGGATGGTCAAACACCTCCCATCCAAAACCATCCAAGAGTATCCGGGTACGATGGCCGTGTGTGGAGGTGCGCTGTCGTGAAAAAACATCTTTGTGCTAAGTTTTCCCTGACACTTATTTTGTATGCCGCGCCGTAACTTTCATAGTGTTTCACAATACCTTTCTGAGTTTATTGTTGCTCCACGTTCCAGAAAATCAACGAGAAGCACTCCCTTGGAGCCCCAAAACACAGTAGCCATGACCTTTGTTGGTGACAGCGTTTGCAAACACTTTCGTGGTTTCTTGAGAGAATGTGTGGGCCCCTATTCCATCAGCTGCTGTTTTGTTTCACAGTTGACATGCTTCACCAAGTCTCGTGCCCGGTTACGACACGATCCAGAACTGCATTACCATTTGTGCCGTATTCTTGGAGAAAGGCCAGTCTTACAGCCAGTCTCTGTTTCTTATGGTCTTCCCTAAGTAGTTTTGGAACCCACCGAGCACAAAATTTGTGTTAACCAAGCTTCTCCACCACAATTTGATGTACCAAACTCGTGAAATTTAGGGAAAATGAAAACGATTTTCACGAATTTTGTCATTGATTTGCATTGCCAGGTCATCAGTCACAAGGCTAGGCCTATCACTGCGGTCCTCGTCGTGAACACTGTTACGACCATTTTTAAAATCAATGCACCATTGCCTCACTCAGCTTTCACTCATTATCCGCTGCCCGTAAACATCACAAAGCTGATGATAAATTTAAATTGGCCTGTTGTTTTGAGCCAGCAAAAACCGAATCACAGACCGCACTTCACAAGTGGCGGGATTTTCTATTACAGGGCTCATTTTGACGACTCAAAGAGAGTAAAGTAAGGAACGTACAGTCCTCACGCTACAACAGCTGGATGCGTACTGAATGTAGGAACGTTCTAACACCAAGATGGCGGCTTTAGCCCCACCCATTGGCACGATAGGCCAAAACGTCTGTTACTTTCTGGACGGCCCTCGTAGAAATAAGGAAAATGAACTTCTGTAGTTTCAACTGCTAAGTATGGCATACAAGACGCACTCAGATGTGAATCCAGACCTATCTGAGCATGACACTAGTCACATTTGTGTGTCATATGGTGGTACTTGTCATTAGAGAGGACACACCTTCATGTATGTAACTGGAACTATGATAGTCGTTCTCACAGGTTTGGTATTAGATTTTTAAATTAAATCCAAGTATTGTGGCAAATGTGTAGTAAAAGGTAAGGGGTTAGGCGTAAGCAGCGATGCATATAAACAATGGTTTAAGGAACCCCCCTAAAAGGAAAGATAAATGTGAGGCAAATTACTCAGGATTTTCTGGATCTATGGAAGCAGCAACAGATTAATCAATTACTTGAATAGTATACTTACACTACTTTTGCTTCTTGTGGTGATTCAAGGTCCCACCTGCTTCTTCAACCTTTATCAGTATATGGTCCTCATATTCAGATGAATGTCTAAACCCTATTGCTAGCCGTTTGGATATAGGCTTTAGAATTGCAGTGAAAGAATTGAAATTAAAACGTAAAGTTTTCGGAAGAAAGAAAGCAGAAACCATTTCAGAACTTCAGAACTGTTGTACAAGTGCAATTTTGAACAATGTTCTAAGTGTAGATCACAAGAGATCTGCAATATTCGCAACTCTACCACTGCATATCAACTGATGATAAACCACAACACTTCAATTGTCCTAGAGCTGAATCCTCTTAGTGCTTTTATAATTACACTGAAGCTAAAAGTGATAATTCATCCAATATGAAGGAACTGCAGAAAATTTCTTTCAGCCTTTGTAGCAAATTAAATTATGCTAATTTGTTAGAGATTATCCAGTACTAATTTATTAGACAGCTGTACAATAGGAAAGACTGAACATTCAAACGAGAGTCAGATAGTATAATATGGAGTAAATGCCCCATATAAGTCTTTGTTTCTAGAAAGAAATTGCAGTTACTTCAACTATTAGTGATTTCGATATGGGTTGTGAGGCTGTTAGAGATATGAGAATATTAAAGCAAAGTGCACGAAGTACATTAAGTACATTCAAAAAACAGAAAGGAAATAGGGGAGTTCCAAAGCAGTAAATATAGGTTATTTTACAGGTTTTTTCTTTTCTTCATGACTGATCCCGGTATTAGGGGACATGGATTCCACTAGCCCGGAAAGTCGGGGCGAGGGCGCCGAAGCATTGCCCTGATAGAGGAATCCAGGGTTGAGGGGCAGCCCAACGCCTGGAATGGGAGCGACAGTAGTGGATGACGGTATGAGGGTGAAATGAGTGATCGGAAAGATGAATGATGGAGTAATTGGTGGAATGATGTTGGGGGAAGGCGAACCGAAGGACCCTGAGAAAACCCAACCCAGAACCGTGTTGTCCACCACAAATCTGACTTTGCGGTCGCCTGAGATCGAGCCCGGATCCCTTGGTGAGGGACGAGAGGTCTAATCACTCTGCCACGGTGGGACTTTTATTTTACAATTAAATATTTAAAATTATTTGACTTCTCATTGTACTTTTTAAACATTTTTATTATTCAAAATTCACCTTGCAAAGTAATTCTCAACAGATGTCCTTGAAATTTTAAACTTGCTATTTTAAATCTTCTGAAAGGAGCAGTTTATTTGTTATTAAATTTTAATTTAGAAAATTATTAACAATATGATAAAGAATGGTCATCGATATATCCGGTAATGTTTTTTGTCAAATATTGCTCGATATATCCAATAAAGTGAAATTCTTTAGGCATAATCAAAATACACATACCTATTGCGAGAGTTTAGTATATTATTAAAAATAATATCTGGTAAGTGGTATTTTTATATACTAAAGTTGCAGCGGGAAAAATGATATTTTTTCGAAAAACTGCCTTAAATACGGAAATGAAATTTGACAAACATCCAGATATGCTTTTCCACAAATATATACACAATTTTTGAGAAAAAGATGTGGATCCTAGCAATTTTCATAGATGCCTAATGCCGATATCTTTATGACGAAATGTATATCTTGAATATTCTTGGAATGGCCTCAGAAGTGTTTTTCTTTCTTTTGCTTAACTGCTAAACCGTATTACATAGACAAGATCTTACTATATAAAAAATGCAAACTTCGTTACTATACAGCTTGTGTCAAATGTATTTTAATGTGTGGTATATATTTGTTGAGTGCACCATTTCCGAGATATTCATTGTTAAATCTTTGAATTTTCCAATACTTATAGTTTTGTCAAATGGGAATACGTTTTTCGTTTATTTAGCTCTTTCGAATTGCAAAGGCAAGGCAATGCGATAATCAGTTACAGGATTTCACTATCGCTTACAGCTTATTCAATTTCCATATTCCCGTTATACCTACAAGATAATTAGCAATAAGGTACTTTCTGCAGAAGTTTATCTCGATTAACATGAAATAGACAAAGGAATAAGCGTACATAAAATAGTTTGTACAAGTGTGAGCAGAAAAAATCATGCGAGTGGATGCATTAGAAGTTTTGGATAATATATTACGAAGTCCGGGATTCATTTTAATTAAGAGACATGCACTTACACTGCGTATAATTGATAAAATGATATCTTTACTGGCTGCAAATCCTCATTAAAATATCTGCAGGCTTGTTGTACACTGGAGGTAGGAATTTCGAATTGGAAGCCGTTGCTATCAAAACATTAACTGCGCCCGTGAATTATGGCTTATGTTTAGCAATGTAAATGAATCTGATTGACAGAGTAATTTACAAGCTTGTTATTTTCAATCCTGTTATCAATAAATGTCCTTTACAGGGATATGCAGGGAGGTAATTACATCACAAATGCGACAACTGTATTAAGCCCTTCGAAATTGTGTAGCGATAAAAGGGTCAAGAATTAGACTGCTCGTGGCCTGCTTATAAGACTAATGACGTTAATATTGGGGATTAGGTTTTCCACTCTTCCACCATTACAATATGTAATGTCATTTGCATGCAGGAGGAGGAAGCCATTATACTAAACTAGGGATTCCATCATCAACTATAAATTTCGAATATCATTAGAATTTCCCTTGTGACCGAATAGCACAGAATGGAAGATCTAAAACCCAGAAATACAGAAATAAAATTAATTCAGGGCATCAACAAGTTAATGGCTTCCTTTTAATGCTGCATCATTAAGCAGGGCTCAATTTTAGTTGGAAGAGACACGTTTCACATAGTAGTGTTGACCAACGCTGTCTAACTTATGTTGTCATGCAACCACCACAATGGAGGAAACTCCTGATTTTACAAATAGCGCCTTGGGTGATCCGAACGCATGATGATCTTGGTTTAAAGGGAGTCAGAATCGGATTGTCGTGATTTATTTCCATTTTCAGCTTTTAATTGCACGTGAATATTTCGAACCTCCTGCTAATTTTGGTGAAACTTTCATTGAGGTTGGCTAATTGTAAATAGTTTAAAGATATTGTTAAATACGAGGGGGGCCCAAAAGAAAGCGGACTCCGAGGGCACTGCCACTCGTAGACGTAGTGCATGGTTCTCACGCTAGATGCTATTAGTAGAGACCTTCATGAAACAGCTGTGCAGACGGCGTCAGTGCAAGTGTGGTATTGTGTTTCTCTGACTGTTGGCGGGTTACCTCTGCGAAGTCGTTATGGCAACTTTAAAAGAACAAAGAGTGTGTGTGAAATTTTGTTTCCTGCTTTAAAAACACTGCAACGGAGACACACCAAATGTTTCAGGAAGCTTTCCAGGAGGACGCTATGAGCTGCACACAGGTTTTCGAGTGTTTTGGGCGCTTTAAACGTGGTGAGATGTCTGTTGAAGACCAAGCTCGTTCTGTAGGTCCTTCAACATCGCGAAATGAGGAGAGCATTGAAAAGGTCCCCAAAAGATCAACGAGGACAGTCACCAAACGATCGACCAAATTTCAGCAGCGACAGGAATCAGTTGGAGCTCGTGCCAGCGGATTTTGAGGGAGGATTTACACATGGGACGTGTTGCTGCTAAATTTGTTCCGCGCCTTCTCACACAGGAGCACAAAACCATCCGCATGAATGTGCGTCAGGACTTGAAAACAGAGACTGCATGTGATCCAAACTTCTTGAACAAAGTAATTACAGGGGATGAGAGTTGGTGTTACGGGTATGACCCAGAAACCAAGCTAGCGTCAAGCTAGTGGAGGACTCCCAACTCTCCCAGACCAACAAAAGCATGGCAAGTGAGGTTAAATGTGAAGACCAGACCCCATGGCCAGACCGTTAACCAGAACTTTTACTTGAATGTTTTAAGGTATCTGCGGGAGGATGTGAGGAGGAAACGCCCGGAACCTGGCGATCAGGTGACTCGTATTTGGCATCTCAGAGGTGGTCTGTCGTTCCCCACGCTCCGTATTCGCCGGACCTAGCCCCGAGCGACGTTTTCCTATTTCCACGAATGAAAAAAGCGCTAAAAGGGGAGCGTTATGACGATGTGGAGGCGGTAAAAACAGCTTCGCAAAGGGCAATGGACAATATCAAACTTGAAGAGTTCCGAACATGCTTCCAACAGTGGGAAAAGAGATTTGACAAGTGCATCGCACTGAAGTAATTTTGTAAAAAGGTTCATCAATACAAAATTTTATGACAACAATCCGGTTTCTTTTGGCCCCCCCCCCTCGTATATTCCTGCGTATTAGCTTTTGAGAAAGTTTTAGTACACTCACTTGGTAAAACCTCAATAACTTTATAAATATTGGTGTTGGAGAAGAGATAATTTTTATTTTGATGGTGATTGCAGCTAAACCTTACGGAGCTCTACCGCAAATCAAACTGAAATGTTTCTGCCATGTACAAAAAAGAATGCGTACAAGATTAGGAAAACAGTCAGAGGAGGTCTCACAGACTCAACTGTCAATGAGGTAACCGAATATTACGGGAAGGCTATCGGAGAATAACCTTGAGGGTATGACTAGAGCAGTGGGCTACCTATTTTCACAAAGCTTCATTGATATCAAACCACTGCATATGTTCTGCTCTTTGGATTGGTGCAGATATAGAATAATAGAAGCTGGTGGTGAGCTGCATGCATTTTACCACAGGAGTCCCATACCTAAGGCAGTAATTTTGGCCTTGAAAGCTATATATGTAGATCTAGCTAATCCAAAATTACCGAAACCATGTTTAACAGAGAAAACTCAAAATGTGAGTGAAACTTTTAATAGTGTAGTTTGCTCTCGAGTACCTAAATTTTTTTGTTGATCTAAAACATCCGCATCCTGGTGCAAATCATGCAGTTATCACGTTCAACGAAGGTAATGCTAATAGAACAAGTGTAATCAGTGAAATGGAAATGACTATTTGGTATAATACTGCAATACTGTACAAGAACTGTATAAGAACTCTGTGCGAAAAGGGTATGTTAGGCAGAGGAGGTGGAAGAGCATATGTTTCAGGAGGATAGATTACTAAAAAGAAGAAAACGGAACCATAACCAGGTAGATGACACAGAGGACTATGAAGCTGGAGGATTTTGTACAATAAGTGGAGAGCTTTCTAAAATGTTATATTTGGAATAATTTCTGAAAAAGTGGCACTAAGGGATAAAATATTTACCACACATTTGCACCTAAAATGGCTCTATTTGACTGAAAACGATTTTATGTACATGTTTTATTTACTTTTAACATTTAAAAACCTTCATTTTTCGACAAAATTTTAAAAGTCTTCCAATAGAATGTGTTATCCGTGGTAGATTGGCTGAAATAGCACTTGACGTTTCGCCCGTCTCTCCGCCTTGCATCTTCAGAAGTTGACTCGAGCAGGGTCGAGGATTACTGGAGTTTTTAAGTCAGCCTTTTCGAGTTAGATGTTGTTAAGTCAAGTATTTGCCGCAGTAGCCGTTTAGTGGTGCAACTACACTGTGCTACCCAAGCTCTTTGATATCAGCTGTTCATATATTATAGATTAGACATTTATACATTAGACATTTTGGACATTCCTCAAGTGAGCTTCTAGAAAGTTTATCTGTACTTCCTAATACCAGGGCACTCTGTCATGCCTATTGGTAGAATTTTTGGCAATATTGAGAAGAAGAAAAGATCAATGAATAAAGTCTTAGTCCCTTCCACATGGGCGAAACTGATCAAAGATTCACTACAGAAGAAGCTCATTGATGTTGTCCATGTCAAACGTCCACTGGCCGATAACGGGAAACAAAATGGCACTCCAGTTGTTGAAGTTCTTGACTTCAGAGATGCCTTTGACCATGTCCTTGTAAGAAGTGTTCCTGAATTCACTTTAATCCGGGGTGTGTATTTCCAAAGAGGATGTGTACCAGAAGAACGTCACACTATGTCTTCCTCACTTTATTGTCCCCAGTCTCTTTTGAGGAGAGTAGTGAGGTTGCAAGCCTTACACAAGGCATGTGATAGTGTGAAAAACACACCAAATAGGCTTCGTAAGATTCAGAAGGCAAAATATTACGATGTTCGTTCACTACTGGAACATGTCACTCTGCCAGAAAGTACCACATTTTACGACACAAGTACATATGGAAGTGATGTAGGAGATTATGTAGTAGAGATGGAGTGATGTTTTGATGACAATGTTGTATATCAATCCATGAAGAAGCAAGCTGGATTAGTCCATAGTAGAGATGTGTTGGTGAAAATAAAGTAATATTTTATCCATGGCTACCTATTATATGGCATAATGGAAAAACACTAAAATTTAAGAATCAGAAGCTGTTAAGTCAAGTGGCTTAAGAACATTTCATCCATTTTAAATTAAAAGTAAAGTCCTAGTAATAAAATATCCGTTCACACATGCTACATATGCCAAACTGTGAGAAACACTTCAACACAGTACTGTGTACCTCCAGACGGACCCATCACATACATTTTTTTCACTTGTATTACTATTTTTGTATTTAAAATTACTTTTGAAAAATTTGAGCAGCTCTCCTACACAATTTTTAAACAGTGACTTAGCAACCTCTGCTTCTGACCGCTTCAATTACTTTCATGTCTGCATTTGTTCAAAGAAACAACTAACAGTCTTTAAAAATAAGGAACCAGTACTGCAGGTACTTGTGCTGGTTTTTGCAACGGAAGAAACATTGTTAACCAGAGATTGAAGACAGTGAGGTAAATAAGTAGCTGTAATTTTGTCATGTTCAAGAGCTCCATGTAGAAATTATACATACTTTGCAGTGCAATTCCTGTATTACTTGTCTTCACTTGAAGGTCACCAATGAACTAAACACAGCTCCAAAATAGTCCACAATAAGTAATAGGATTAGTGAATTAACTGCGTGTCACATAGTCCTCGCCCACTGAGACCTATGCATCACTATTCTGGCTACTACTTTCCAGGAGGAAGAGATGAAGTTAAAGGAAACACAAGAAGCTAGAAGACGGAAGACACAAGACGCACGAAAGCCCTAAAAATATTCCTGACTCCAAGACCCGTCCTATTGCTGGAGCTACCCAGAGAGGGCGATGAATTACCATGGTTTAAGTAGACCTCTAGTGCCCAGCTTTTCTCTAAACAAGCATCATTCTCCTGGCACCACCATACGCCACGAAACCAAGAAGCGCAGCTGAAAGATGACAAGGAAACGAAACGAAAAGAAAATGAAGGAAAGGAAATGGTGTTAGATGAGAAACCACACCAGGAATCGCCTACCGAATAGGGATAACCATGAAAAACCCAAGGTCAAGGTGGGAGGTCAGTGGGAATCGAACTTGAAATCTCCCAAATGCGAGCCTTACATAAAATAATAATAATAATAATAATAATAATAATAATAATAATAATAATAATAATAATAATAATAATAATAATAATAATAATAATAATAATAATAATAATAATAATAATAATAATAATAATAATAATAATAATAATAATAATAATAATAATAATAATAATAATAATAATAATAATAATAATAATAATAATAATAATAATAATAATAATAATAATAATAATAATAATAATAATAATAATAATAATAATAATAATAATAATAATAATAATAATAATAATAATAATAATAATAATAATAATAATAATAATAATAATAATAATAATAATAATAATAATAATAATAATAATAATAATAATAATAATAATAATAATAATAATAATAATAATAATAATAATAATAATAATAATAATAATAATAATAATAATAATAATAATAATAATAATAATAATAATAATAATAATAATAATAATAATAATAATAATAATAATAATAATAATAATAATAATAATAATAATAATAATAATAATAATAATAATAATAATAATAATAATAATAATAATAATAATAATAATAATAATAATAATAATAATAATAATAATAATAATAATAATAATAATAATAATAATAATAATAATAATAATAATAATAATAATAATAATAATAATAATAATAATAATAATAATAATAATAATAATAATAATAATAATAATAATAATAATAATAATAATAATAATAATAATAATAATAATAATAATAATAATAATAATAATAATAATAATAATAATAATAATAATAATAATAATAATAATAATAATAATAATAATAATAATAACAATAATAATAACAATAACAATAATAATAATAATAACAATAACAATAACAATAATAATAATAACAATAACAATAAAAATCATAATCATAATAATAATAAATTTCTTTAACATTTGAGTTAGCTTACATTTCTGAACTTTTATGCAAATTTAGCCATTTATGTATGTTGTGTGTACATTATAGGTAATTATTAATGGAACTTGTTTCCTGAGAAAGGTAGTAATACCTATTTTTATAAAATAATAAATGGAGAATTTAATAATGGAGAATTTGGTGTCATGACGGCAATTTGGCCATGGCAGCTCATTGGGTTAGATCGACTGGACGGAAACCAGAAGATCCGTGGTTAAAATTCCGGCCGTGGCATTAAATTTTTCATGTTGACTCTATCTATCAATGGTTCCTAGTGTTCAATGTTAGGCAATGCAAACAATAACATTGCAGGCTGAAGTAAATTAACATGGCAATAAGACTTCCAGAATTATCGGGAAGTGACTTTGAATGTGGCTATTTTAAGCAAAATATTATTAATTTCCAAAGGAATGATTGCCATTTAGGACAAGCGTATTCTATCTTAAATTCCTCGTATTTGCAATTAATATATTCTAGAGCAAACAATTGTAAAATTTGAAACGTATTGTACAGTTCGAAAGACGGCGACTAAAATTAGAGCGCTATGGAAAATAAAAATAGCCATGAAATGTAAAACTTTAAATAAGTGTCATTAACCTTTTAAATTTTATATTTGGCATAGGTTATACAAATTACAAAAATTAAACATCATAAAACCGCCATCAAAGTGGTATTTGATTGTCGATAAGCCACCACTGATGATCAGCAGTAACACAATTGAAGTGTTCAGCTATTGTAGGCACAGAAACGTACCTAAACCGAAAGCCAACACTGAAATCGCTTTAACTTCTGGTTCACTACTTAATCAAACACAATAACAACGTATTTCCTACAATTGTAGAATGTGCGAGGAGTCCTGAATTCGATTTCCGCCTTGGAGGTGGGAATTTTTTTTTCTAGCCAAGATTATTCTCATCTTACCCAGAATATCTGTAAGTATCGATATGTGTATATGATCCAAAGTATAACTCCAAAAACAGAAATCCTAAGACAACTATACACAAGTTAACAGCATCCAAAGATAAAAGAATGGCCACTGCAAGTAAAGACACATGGAGTAATAAAAGGATTGGGACATTTTGGGAGTACGGGCCACCTTTTCTCTACCAATGTGTATATCATACGCTTTGTTACTTTTAAGATCACCAATACAAGAACTCTAATTCTGTCAGCACTATAGATTTGTCTATTAATAACTTGACTAATATATGGTTTAGAACGGTCTCATCAGTATGGGGTCTGTTGTGGTTTGGCCTGCCACGGAATGGAATGATGTGCATTTTCCACATGGCTAAGCGATTCCATAGTCGGGTAAATGAAAGATGAAAACTGACATCCCTCGTTAGTTTGGTAATGGAAAGTGTCTCATCCAGCTTCCCAAATTATTGGGTAGGGGAGTACGCAAGGTTTTTCTTTCCGTTGTTGATGCATCACTCATGTTTTGAATGCAGTCGACGAGCAACGAAGGTTAGAGAGCAGCAGGAAATAATAACGATGATATCATGCTTCGTTCACCTTCAACCCTTGTGTTTAATCCTAACACATGAGGAAACTGAACATATATGCACATGCAAGCCTCCCCATGTCATTCTTATAGCTTTGTTGGAACTGATGCTTGCTTTGTTCAAGTAGCCCCTAAGGCAGAGATGTATGGCAAGCTATTCTTACTTATCATTGATCAAAAATAAAGAAAATTTTCGGAAACAACTAAAATGTCTTCATGTATTACTGGCACACTGTTTCCCAAGTTTCTGATTCTATATTCGTATAATAGCTGTAGATACTAGCCTTTAATATATGACTGAGACCACATGTCAAAACACCTATTTATTAAGGTTTCAGAAATGCCAGAGAAGGTAAAAACGAACGTATTTTCTAGCCGACTATTCCACTCCTAGACACTATAATCGTGGCTGCTTAATCTCATATTTTAGCACCTCCCTAACAGTTTAAATATGGAAAGATTGAGTCAGACTGAAGAATTCAATGCCATAGCCGGGATTTGAACCACGGATCTTCTGGTTGCCCTCCAGCAACTTTAACCCTTGAGCTACTACGGCCAACGTGCCGATATGCCATTAAATTCTCCAACTGACTCGTGTCTTTCCCGGTAAACCACTTAGGAGTTCTCATAAATACATGAGACAACTGCCTTAATGGCGACTTAGGTCGTGTAAGTACTTTTAGGCCCAGGCTTTTTATAGTTAACCACTATTAGGTCAATTAATGGAAATTAATTGTTCTTTCACACGTTAAAATCTTTAAGTACACCCATAGAATTGGATATTTGGAAAAATATTCATAAACAAAAACCGTGATAAAGTTATAAATTTTGAAATCCCGGCATTAAATGAAGTATTAAAACTTAGTGCCCCTAACACCAGATGGCAGAGTGATCGGAGCTCCGTACTAGTGGAAGAAGAGGAAGGTTCATTTAGTCACCAAACAGCTGAGGATGAGATCGAATGATCTTGAAAACGTTTCAATTATACAACAACAAGTAAGTGAAGTTTGAGTGTAAACATAGTGACTCATAAATCGAACTTAAATATGAAGAATACTTCACTGTTAATAATGCTTCTGCTTTTAATATTTATGATTCAAATTAGATGCGTTCTACGAAATAAGTTGTTTGCTACAGTGAAACAAAACAGTGACATTTCAACGATTTAAGAATATAGTTTCTATTTTAATGATGTCATATTTGTATACTGCCTGTAATTGAATTTATATTAAAATACTTAATAAATACGGAAGATATGAATGTGTATTTATGAAGTATTTTTACACCATGAATATCATGTACTAATGTTATGCATTGTGCGCAGAAATTTTAGTCTTGCAGCAACAATATCGCTCAATTCAAGCAGAAATTTACAACCATCATTGGTTCTCCTATATTTGAACCCCAGAGATTTCAGAATATTATGCATAAAAGATACAGAATCCGTATAATCCTATTTTCCCCCTCATTAAATTGGTCAGCCTTTTGGCAGTTGGATATTCACCCTTGTCATAAATCACAAATTGTTCTACGTGAAACACACTTTTGAAAATTGTCTAAGTTGGTAGTACGTTTTTAAATAGCTCGATGTTTCCCTGGAGAACTAAATATGAAAACTTCTCCTAATTGGGTAAACTGTCTGCCTTCTTTAACAATGTTCGTCACTCAATGATTACTCACCTGACAAGCATGTAACATTAATTCTCGACTCCGAGCAAAATCTGAACCTTCGAACTTGCCTTAAAGTGACATCTGTTTGAAAAAGGAATACACATTAACAATAATTAAACTCTTGTGAGTTGTTTGGCAACTTACTAGGCGCACCACTACTAGGCTTGCTAAGCGGTATATTTACTAGCTTTGAAAAGCACGTGTACACTCTTAAAAAATCACATTACTGAATGCAGGGTACAAAATGCATCTGCAGCGTAGCATATGTGTGCTTTTCTTCACTGTCAGTTAATTCTTTTCTTTTTATTCCGGCGCCTTATCTTTCCATATCTCTGAAACCAGATGTGCTACAAACATGGGGTTTGAACAGTAATCCTCAGAAAAATAAAGTAGCTCTGTAACACGGGAAAACAAAATAATTCTTCATTTGGTATCTTTAGAGTTCGCAAAGAAATTAGCCGCATGCTTCGGCAAAGCGTGCTTAACTGTACAACGTTGCACACACCACATTGGCTAGTAGCGATAGATCAGTCACGCCTATCCCCACCTTATGTTCATTCCTATTTTGTAGCTACCTTAATCGTAGCGAACAGGAATGATAAGAGCTGAGAGTTTCCGGCCTTCATTTTCTCAGTATGATAAAGATAAGAACTATATTTCACTTTTCAATACGATTGCCTTTTATTGCAATACACTTCTCACATCTGTGAATTGGCATTTCAATCCTGCCTCCCCACCCCCCAAAAAATATGGCCAGAAGCCTTGTCTGCAAAATAGACATAAAGAACATCCATTACATAAAGTTCAAGCCTCGAAGATCCTTCTTGAGCTTTCAGAAGGTAGTCACCGAGAGCTAGACCTGGGTTGTAGTGTGGATGGTCGATCTCCTTGAAGCCACATTTCCTCACAGCCTCTTTGAACAAGAACTAAGTGCACAGGCGAGTTGTAAAGAATGCGCAAACCTCTAATCAGCTCTCCTCGGCATTTCTATTTGATGGAAGCATGCGGTCTGTGCAGTAGGCCAGCACACTATACCTCGTTTACTGTAATGTTTTTCCTGAAGTCGTTGAATAGTATTTCTTCAGTCCCAAAACAGATGGTCGTGATAGACTTCGTTGACTGAGTGACCTTGGCCTTTAGAAGTAGTGCTTCAAGTTTAAGCAACTCCATTGATCCTCCTTTTGGACAAGGAATCAAAGTAGAGGACCATAGGTTCATCTCCTGTTAATAAAGTTTCAGAACTTCTATTTCGTTTCCATGACAGAGCTCCGAAAGTGTTTGGCAATGGATAATACGCTTTGCTATTGGGAAGAGGAAAGAACCCTAGACAGCCCTCTAACGTTAACCATATTCATGTTTAAATGCTCATTAATTATTCGAAGCAAGTCCTGCTTTTGTGAAAAACTTAATAAATCAGTTTTGTGCATCCAAACTGAATCTGTATCCAAACTGAAGGCAGTGGAGCAGAAGTTACAACAGCAAGTATTTTCTTAATAGATACGACATGACACCAAATTAGCACTTTATGCAGGCGATAATCCTTATCATGCAGGTCGGAAATTTATGGACCTACCCTCGTACCCTAGGTACGAGAGGAAAGGTAAGGAAAAGGGTATTTGTGAATTGTGTG
Organism: Mantis religiosa; assembly: GCA_030765055.1. Taxonomy (NCBI): domain Eukaryota; kingdom Metazoa; phylum Arthropoda; class Insecta; order Mantodea; family Mantidae; genus Mantis; species Mantis religiosa. The sequence continues at coordinate 47,627,772 of CM060948.1, read as the reverse complement.
GGGTAAAAGAAAGCATAGAACACTCTGTAACAAAATGCAGCGAGGTTGCAGTATGGAGAAAAAAGGTTTGGGAAGAAAAATGGAAGCAAGTAGAGAAAAGGATATTTGCCATAAAAATGTTAACGGGCAGGAAGGAAAAGAAGGTAAGAAATATTGGTGAGTTCTTGCAGAAAGTAAAAGAAAAAGGGGCCAGAAATGTAAAAAATGTAAGAAAAGAAGAGGAGGGGGAAGAAAGGGACTAATTAAGTAATCAAGGAGGTATTGAGGTTAAGAGCTACGTGGCAGAGCAGAAGACTAGGGTGTCGTGCAAGCCAAGGTAGCAACAAGGTGAAGACAAATAAATGTAGCCAAAAGTTGAAAATTGTAAAATTTTGGAATACGCATAATAAATATATCATATCAGAATTCGCATTACTGAACAAAAGACTGATACTGTTTTTTCTTTGTTTATATTTAAGTTATATCCAGTGATTCATTTGTGGTTATAACATTTAATGAATATCCTAATGATGGGAGAGATGGACACTCCCGAAACGTCGATTTCTAATCGTCTTTTCGCCTGGCTTGTTTCCCGAAAAAAAACTTGAGCATATTCGCGCCAGGAAAGCTTCAGGTCTTATTAGACATTTTCCTTATCACCTAAGAGGAAATTTGAAGATGCTTGTTTCTAATCCGGCCCAAGTAAATTTCTAGTCTAATAATTGTTTTACTTTGTGATCATGCACGTCTATTGTAAAGGAAAAATAACCTAGACATGAGTTTATATATGAGTGTATGTATGCAAGGTTATTTTTGAATACTTAAATTTTGGACAAATCGAGATACTTCAAATAATTTCAGGGTTTGTAGTAATCGAAAATCCAAAAATGAAGAATCAACACCCTTTGAGGCGTATATAGTGGACTATTTACTTCTGTCAATATGTTATCCTGCATTTTTCTGTGTTTTCGTGTTATATTTTTGTATTTTGCTTTACTAACCTATATCTCTTCACGCTAATTTAACTTAAAACACTGCATAACTTATACCAACTTGTCTAAGCACAGAATACTCGAAATAAGACAACAGATGTCAATTCAAAGCCTGCAGCAAGGATGCCTATATTATGGAAGAAAAACGGGTGTACTTCTTAAAGTTTAAGTCACAACTTCTGGTGCCACAACAGAACGAACAAAATTCTTTTGCGCCCTCGAACTCTCAATAGTAGAGCTGCTGTTCCCATAACTGATTTTCTTGTATCCAAACCGCACGATAATTTTAAAAATAAATTAACAGCACAATTTTAAGAGTCAGAACGAGAGAGAAAATCTCCAAATTGTAGTGGATTTAGGGGTTAAAAAATTAGCTTTCGCTGGAAGATGACAACTTTCTTGCAGATTTACTATACACTATTTTCCCACAGCAGGTCCCCATCAATGTAATGATCCTTCTAGCAACAAGTCCTGATCATGCATAAGCAATAAAAGAAGTTATGGTAAAATAATGGAAACAATGTGCTAATTTATTTCTTCATGAATCTACCAGTTCATTAACAACTGCAAGCACTATAAATGAGGCTTTATCTAGGCATGTATCATCTTCTATTCATCTATTCTACTCATCTAATGTCTAGGCTTTATCATCTTTTTATTTCCTCGATTGGAGATTCTTTTCAGAACTATAATTTACGCAAACGAACAGGAGTAAATCAGGGACTCTTATCAGGAAGGCATATGATATTTGCTTGTACCACTGAAATGTTGGTAATAACATCCCCCCCCCAGCCAAAAATGTGTCCTTTCTTGTAGCCTCAAAGTTTCTGCCCCGTCGTAATCCAGTTAGGACACTCTTCATTTGGCAATCGATCAGGGTGCCTACGCAAACCGTATATTTAACTTTTGCAACCATTCGTGAGTCAGACTACGGGTGGATACCAGTGCTGAAATGTTGGTGCTTCCACCTACATCCACAGAAAAACACAAACTTTGCAAAAGAGAACGGTATGCAACTAATGGGATCAACATCAGGAATTATGGCGAAGAGTTACTTGAACACATCTTTAGTGTGGCCATTTGTCCTACAACCTCTTTTATATACCTACAGATTTCTTACAGAATTTCAAAGAATGTTTGTCAGACGGCAGTACTTTTCTGCTATAATCTGCATCCACCGGGAAACTTGAGACAGAGTATTGCACACTGAAAGCCACTCTTAAGACACAGTTGTTAGGCAACTGGGTCAGAAAGTGAAACATGCAACAGCTTAAGTCTCGGGTTATATGTTGTAGCAGAATATCATATAACAACAGCTAACCTATGGAAAACCGTACGATTTCCTACCGAATCCTTTAGTGATTCTGGAAAATTATCTGATTTACCGGTCTTCAATCATAAACTACGAGATCATGTGAGACAAATTAAACTAGTTAAACCAAACAAAATTCTACAATTCCTAGAATTAATTTTTCCTTCACATGTCGATGTGGGACACAATGAAAACAGAAACTATCCTTTGATGATGAACTTTTGCCATGCAACTTATTTCTAAGAAGCAGTTCAAGATCACCGTCCTATGCAGATCACAAACTATTTCCGTTGACAGATTGAAGCCAACATTTTCCCTTAGTTTTAGACCTAAGTTCAGCCGTCGGTGCTTCACTAATTCCTACGCATCACTTCACCTCAATACCAGTAGAAATGTCAAATCTACCTTCGGATAATGACTCACTCAAAAGGATAAGGGCCTGCTCAAGAAGAACTTTAACTTCTCCATTACCTTTCAAAGATTATATCTAACGGGTAAGTGTTGTTAAATAAACCACTATTTACTTACGTCATGTTTCTCCTCTAGAGCTTTCCTCTATATTGTATGCTTTCATTGTTTCTTATTCTGCTTTGTTTTTGTGTCCTAAAAAAATGATTATATTAACATACACGACATCTGTACTGCTAGCTTCTGATTACCAAGATCACGGCTTCGAGCCCTAAAAAGGAGCTGGAATTTTCGACCGTAAAGATTCTTAGTCTGGATTCCTTTGGTGGCCCCGTGTCTAGATTTACGTCACGTAAAAGGACCTCAAGCCTGATAAAGGGGTCTCTGGGCGCAATTAAGCGGTATTTCATGCTGAGAGCCATAGCAGTTAATGGGTATCCATAAATAGAAACTCATTTCAATTTGGCACGTGTATTTATAAACCACAACGGTTAAAGAGACATTAGAAAGCGTATTCTACTAATGTTATCTTTCTACCTACATGTTTGATATCAAATCAAAATACAGGCAAGTAGAAGCCTGCATTTTAAATTAACTGATCCATATTAATCACATTTTTATATAAATTAGCCTACTCATTTTTAAAAAGCAAAGGTTATATTGCTAACGGTAAAGTGGTTTCACAGTAATTATTAATGTGTTACTTTACCATTCATGTTATCCTCATTTGAGGACTGGAAATCAATAATGCGGTAAGAGCTGAAAAAATAGAGTTAGACCCGAAAAACCGTGATAAGTGCAATCGCCAATAAGCCTACCAAGCGGACTAACTGCCACGACCATGATCATACGAGAGCTGTTCAATAAAGAATGATCATAATTTTTATGGTCCTAATTTTTTGCACTAAAATTCAATATTATTATAGTCTGTTAGCTTAATGTGAAGAAAACACGCCGTAATAGTTTCATTGTTGGTACTCCTGGTTCCCACCTGTGATAACCAGGCAAGTTCAGACATGTTGAGTATCGCCTACCGCTGCAATGAAGGTAACATGCAGTTAAAGTTGATGTTACAGGAAGATCTGGAGTTTCTTTCAAACGTAATCACTGCTGATCAAACTTGGCTACATCATTTTGATCCTGGGAGCAAACAGCAAAGCTCAGTGTAGAAATCTCCTTCACTACCAACCCCCCAAAAAGCAAAAGTGTTTGCTTCTGCTGGGGAAAGTTATGATCATCTCATTCTTTGATATTCATGGAATGGTTTATCAGGATGTTGTACCTGCACACACATCAGTAACTGGACAATACTACAGGGATTTCCTGAAAAAATTGAAAGTCCATATCAGGCGCAAAAGACCACATTTCCATTAAGCAGGCTGGATGCTGCACCGCGATAATGCGCGGCCGCATATTGCCAATGTTGTTGCTGAATATCTTGCAAAAAAACAACGTGAAGTGAATTCCTCACCCTCCCTATAGTCCGGATTTAGCACCATTTGACCTTTTTCTATTACCCAACTTGAAGAAACGCCTTCGTGGGTGGCATTATCCATCATCAGAAGCAGTGATGAAGGCTGCGGAGGTGATTTTGAGGGATCTCTAAAAATGGTCTCCAGCATGTCTTTGAAAACTGGCAGAAACGCTGGAACAAGTGCATCCCATTCAGAGGAGACTGTTTTGAGAACGACCATCAAAATTATGGGGACGAGTAAAGGTACTTTGTCAAAAAAAATTATGATCATTCTTTATTGAACAGCCCTCGTAGTAGATACAGGGGCTGAAAGACGGCGCGGGAGCTACGTGCGGGTCGCTGGTGAGGTTATAACGGGCTATGTGCCATCAAGCTTTGCTGTTGGTTCATAGTGTAGAGGACACCATTCTGAATTGTAACCTAACTTTTCTAAGCTTTTATTAAAACTTGTGATTGTATCTTCAATTTTTTGTTGTTTGTTTTGACAGCAGATTGTAAAGATGGAACTAAACAGTGAAACTAGCAGCAAAAGAAACAATGGAGAATCAATTTGGGATGAAAGAAAGGTAGTAGAAGGACGTGATATCTACCTCCCCTCTCTTGCTTTCACTTGAGCAGCGCTGGTCTTGTGTCGCAAGGTACTACGTTCAAGTCTGCATAGTTCGTAAGTCCAGGGCTGGCGCTCTGTAACTGTGCGTGGGTCAATTACAGCTCGGAATGCACATTCGCGTTTGAAAATGTCAAACGTAGTCCTTGACCAACGTCTGAATCCTCAACACCTTCTGGGTCACAGCCTACACCTACAGATATTAGTTTAAAATGCAATTACCATAACATAATATTTTACCAAAACGCAAGAAAAATGTATAAATCCATTAGTACGTGAATAATGAGTATAGTCTATGTACATCTTCGCGGAAGCCAATGTTTAACAGTAAACTTTATAAATGTAGCTGATTCCTATCGATGATGGAATCTGTAACTCCTGCACTGCTGTTATAGAGGTAACTGTTTCTTACGTTAAATGACCACCTTTCTTGGTAATGAAAATTGCTGTTCTCTGTTTATTGAAACAAAGGTTTCCTCTCTCTCTCCCTCTCGGAACCAGTACTCCTTACAGAAATGATATAACATTATGCTAATTGCCTCAGCAGATGTTACTTTGAAAGCTAATTAGTGCTTTATAAAGCCATTGTTTTTATTCCTAGTATCACATATGCTCTTATACAGATATGTAGCCACAAAATGTACATGGCTAGTGGTTTTTTTCCTAATAAAATCCATTAATATTCCTTTTATAGCCTTCTTTTATTATACCAGGTGAATCATCTCATCCTATTTTTTCGTAACGATACAAGCCTTATATCTTAGAGCTGATCAAAAACCTAGATCAATTTTCAAGAAATAAAATATTTTGTAGCCGTTATTTTTAATCCCTTTAATCGTTCTTGTGCCTATCTAATATTCAAGATGAAACATTGGACCTTCGTAAAGTAGCTGTCAAAATCTACATATCTTGCCTTGTTATAGAACTGAAGGCATTTTGGTAAACAAATGTTTCACTGAACAGTCTTTCAGAAAATGCTTCCTGTGGTTAAAGGGTCCAACCATCCACATGCGAAACTGCTAATAATTTGGAGGTCTTAAATCCTTTGTGGCTTTGCTTTATGTTGTCCTTTTCTTTTCCTTTGTATGGATTGTCTGTCGAAATTAGCTCTTGGTGTTTGGTGTTAACTACTTGAACGTCTTGGACGCTCGAGGTAGTGCATGGACAACACATTGCTAAAGGAAAGAAATATTTACGAGGGCTGGCTGTTAAGTCCCGGGCATGGACGTGGCGCCGCTGGGCCAGTTTGATGGATAGCATCATATAGTTTAACTCTACACTAGCTCGTATCTACAGTTAAAGCTCAATAGCTTATTTAGTTTTTGAAAGACAGCATTTTAAACAAGACAATTGTAGAGATTTCGCGAAAATGGAGGAGTTGTAAAACTGAGCAGTGATTATATACTTCCATTTGAAAGGCTTGACACCTAAAGAAATGCCCGCCTCGGTAGCGTAGATGGTAGCATGTCTGCCTCACGTTCCAGAGGTTCCGAGTTCGAATCTCGGTTAGGGTGAGTTACCTGGATAAGGTTTTTCCCGGGTTTTCCCTTATCCTGAAAGACGAATGTCGGGTAGCTCTAAGCTCCATGGTCCCTGGACACATTTGAGCATCATTTCACCCATTTCATTTACCGTCCGATATGACTTAACGTTGGAGGACGTAAAGTTACAAAAAAAAAACTAAAGAAATCAAGGAGGAAATTGACAGTACATTGAAAGACTCTGCCCCTTTCATATATAATGATTAAAAGGTGGTTGCAGAGTTTAAAGTGGGATGTACGAGCACTAGTGATAAGCCTCGCTTTGGACATCCTATAGAAGTCACAACTACAGAGATCACTGAAAAAATTCATCGTTTAGTACTGGAAGATCGCAGATTAAAGTTGTTTGAGATGGCAGAGGATGTAAACATTTCAAAAGAACGTGCACGTAACTATTTAAATAAAGTTTAGAGCTTTCACAAAGTCTGTGCAAGATGGGTGCTGCATTTGTTGACATCTGATCTGAAGCTTCAAGGAAAAACTGCTTCTCTTAAGAATTTGTAGCTCTAACGTAAAATTCCCAGTGAATTTTTGAGACGGCTCATCACCATGGATGAAACTTGTATACATCACTACACTCCAGAAAGTAAATCACAGTCAAAACAGTGGATTTTGCCAGGTGAGCCAACTCCGAAAAGGGCAAAGTCAATTTGTCAGCTAACAAGGTTATGGCGAGTGTTTTCTGGGATACACAGGGAATTATTTTTATTGATTACTTGGAAAAGGGTGAAAGTATCACTGGTGACTACTACGCAAGCTTACTGCAACGTCTGAGTGATGTGAAAAGAAAAAAAGCTATTTGGCAAAGAAAAAATGGTGTTTCTTCACAACAATGCTCTGGTCCCGCCTCAGTAGTGTAGATGGTAGCATGTCTGCCTCACGTTCAAGAGGTCCCGAGTTCCAATCTCGTTCAGGATGAGTTACCTGGATAAGGTTTTTCCGGGTTTTTCCCTTATCCTGAAAGACGAATGTCGGGTAACTCTAAGCTCCATGGACCCCGGACTCATTTGAGCATCATTTCACCCATTCCGTTCATCGTAAATACATATATATATCAATATATATTATAATATATATTGTATATTTGGCTTTTAAGGCGTATTGGTCAGCTTTTTGGTTATTTAGAGCATTTGGAGGCGTATATAGTGACTTTATGGTGTATTTAGAGGCTCTTGAGGCGCATTTAGTGAATTTATGGTGTATTTACAGGATTTTGAGACGTATTTAGCGACTTTAAGGTATATTTAGAGGCTTTCGAGACGTATTTAGGGTCTTTTGGATGTATTTACTAGATTATATTACGTAAATTACTTAATACATATATATTACGTATTTAGGGTCTGTTTGGTGTATCTGGGGGACCTAGGGGCTTATTTATAGTACTTTTGTTGTATCTATGGTCTTTTGCGGCGTATTTAGAGGCTTTTTGTGTAATTTAGAAGTTTTGGAGATGTATTTGGAGGCTTTTGCGACGTATTTAGGAGATTTCTGGTGTAATTTAGGGATTTTGGTGACGTATTTAGAGGGTTTTGAGACGTATTCACTAGCTTTTTGAAGCATTTAGGGCTTCTTGGGGTGCATTTAGCCCGCTTTTGGTGTATTTAGGAGCTTCTGGAGCGTATATGACTTAACGTTGGAGGACGTAAAATTACAAACAAACAAAAAAAATCCACCCTATTCGCCAGATCTAGTACCAAATTTCTTGGAGGACGAAGATTTCACAGGAACGAGGAGGTGACTGATGCAGTAAACAACTATTTTGAGGACCATGATAAATCGCAATACAGAGACGGTTTAATTAAACTGGAACACCGTTATGACAAAGGTATTGGCCCTTCTGGATATGATGTTGAGAAATAAAGAAAAAATGTTTTTTGTTATTATTGTGAGGCCCGGGACTTTTCAACAGACCCTCGTATGAACAAGATAATCAAAATGGCGCCCTCTTCCATTAATGTAAATTTGAACACGCCGCTGTACAGAAGTTTTTGTCTATCTATAACAAAATTACACCTGCTAAATATAAAAACGCTTCTCATATAATCAGGAGCCAAAGTTTATTTGAATCTTCTGGTTGCTCTGTACAGACCCCTTTCTTTAAATAGGCGAACAGCAAGAAATCCAGTGCAGTGAGTTCAGGAAATCTAGCCGGCCAAGAGAGTGTCTCTATATCGAGCATCGGTGCTTAAAAATCAGTATTGGTATCAAGTATAGAGAAATAGTGGCATTGTCCCGTCATTAGTTGTAGTCTATCACATTCAGCTTTGCATAGACTTTTATTTTAAGTAGTTTTGAGCTTTGATCCATGTTATAAAGAATTAAAGCCTATATGATACTTTTTTTTTTTTTTGTAATTTTACGTCCTCCAACGTTAAGTCATATCGGACGGTGAATGAGATGGCTGAAATGATGCTCAAATGTGCCCAGGGTCCATGGAGCTTAGAGATACCCGACATTCGTCTTTAAGGACAAGGGAAAACCCTGGAAAAAACCTTATCCAGGTAGCTCACCCTGACCGATATTCGAACTCGGGACCTCTTGAAGGTGAGGCAGACACGCTACCATCTACGCTACCGAGGCGGGCTCCTATATGATACAGGTGCATATAAATGAACATCAGGGTTTTAATTCTTTATAATATTTATTACATTCAACTTACAGTTATAAATGTTATGTCAAATGAAAAAGCAACTCAAACAGCTTTACCAAGTACCTTATAAATGTTCAATGTGACTACCCTTCGTCACACGGCACACATCAAGTCTATAGCCGAATTCTTCCCAAATGTTGATAAGTGTGTATTCAGTAATTGTAACAACAGCTGCTTCAATCCGGTTTCTTAATTCCGGGAAATTAGCTGGTAACGGAGGCACGTACACACGATCCTTGATGAAGCCCCAAAGATAAACATCTCATGGCATTAGGTCAGGAGAACGTGGAGGCCATGCATAGCAAGTCCTGTCATTGAGGCCCTTGCGGCCTATCCAGCGCTCGGGTGTAACGACGTTCAACCAATCGCGTACTTCGTTATGCCAGTGAGGTGGCGCACTGCCTCATTTTCTTCCAACTGAGGGAAGAGCCATTGCTCTAGTGTATCAAGGTAAGAAGTGCCAGTTACAGTAGGTTAACCAAAAAAGAAAGGTCCGTAAACTTTTCGCCGGAATACGCCACAAAAAAAAACCACTCACTTTAAGGGAATCTCGTTGCATTTGTACCATCTTATGAGGATTTTCTGAGCCCCAGATGAGCACATTATGAGTGCTAACATGTCCACTAAGGTGAAAGGTCGATTCATCACTGAAGACAACACGATTCATAAAATCGTCATCATCATGAAACAACATGTCCATGGCTTTAGAGCCTGTAATAACTGTAAACGGTAAGGACGTAGCCGTAAGCGTTTTCTTACAACTTTCCAAACAGTCGACACAGGAAAATTTAATTCACGACTAGCCTTCCGGACTGTTTTCTTTGGGTTACGAGCGAACGACTCTCTCAGTCGATTAGCAGTCTCTTCACTTACTCTTGGTCGTCCCGTGCTCTTCCCTTTACAAAGGCAGCCGGTATCTCCAAACTGATTATACTATCTACGAATATTATTATCACTAAGAAGATCACAACCGAACTTAAAGCGGAACGTACGTTGCACAGTAACTGCAGATTCGGTCTTTGCAAACTGCAGAACACAAAACGCTTTCTGTTTACTAGTCGCCATCTTTGCTACTACCGCTGTCTAGCGGATAGCGGCAGAAACATTGCACGTACATGCGCACTGGTGCCAACAAACAAAACTGAGTTGCTTTTTCATTTCACATATCATTTATAACTGTAAATTTAATGTAATAAATATTATAAACAGTTAAAACCCCGATATTCATTTATATACACTCCCTATATAGTTCTAAGTTTGAGAGCAGCTTGTTTTTCTTTTCTTCTTATTATACAATGAATTTATATCGCGAGTATCTCCTATCCCTTAAATGATTTATTTAGTGAGTTGAAAGCGGTCTTCTTTCTGCATATGTCAGGTTAAAGTGAACGGTGTAGATGCACTCAAGGAACGTATCCTTCAGTGTGTGCTGCAGACAATTTGACAGTCCCTTAAGCTCGAGTGACCGGTTCCACCAACACATCCAGTACTGAATATTTCTGTATTCGCGCATTCGTAAACATGAATACCATGCTTCGTAGGTAGATTTTGTCACGTGAAGTGTGTGAAGAAAAGTTTACTTTTTTGTTTACAGCTGTACATATGTATTTTTTAGACGTGGCGTATGACGTAATGTCGCACAATAGTTTATGGTCCAGTTCATTTGTTTATTTGGAAGAAAAAGTGATGTCGGGTTAGTCATCTGTCATCTAACACAGTAATCTTTGTTTCATATAACCTTGCCCCGCTGACATGTAGCACTCCGCGTGCAACTACCTTCCCCCTCATCCTAACTGGCTAATGCTTTCGCGCCATAGGCCATAGGCAGTGTCTTCCCGTCACATTTAAAACTGCAGTCACCGTTATAATAATTGCCAGGAAGATAGATAAAATCATACAAATAAAAATATGAAGGCATGCAAAAATAATGAAGTTTATAATGAAACTGAGCAAGTTGAAACTGAATGAATGAGCAATGAAACTGAAACAAGTTTATAATGAAAGGCCCTTTTTAAAACCAGCACACATACCTTGAAAAAGTGCTTGTCTTTCAGTCTTAAAAGTCGTGTCACGCCATACTTGTGTGTCCCTTATTCACTCAAGTCTCATCATGGTAGTATATTTTGCGATTTGTATCCCAGTACAATCTGTTTGTCCTTAAATAACGTCTTCGCCATACAGCAATATCGCCCCTGGAGTGGTAAGTTTTCCTGTTGTCTCAATTTCATGTCGCGATGTTCCTACGCATCTAACACACCTGTAAGTTCAGAACACAGCTGTTCGACTTCTCTCACTGACAAAGAGGGATTCTTCTCTGTGAGTGCATTAAATACATGCAACACAATTTTTTTCGCCACTTTGTAAAGGTTTCCCCTTGCGATGCTGCAGCGAAAAACTGGCGGTAGACTCTGCCATTATACATATAATAAGTACACGCGCAATAAACGATCAATAAAATAATTTAGCTCTCGCACTCGGCACAACACACCTTCGAATGGCGATATATGACTAATCCAGTTCATTACACGGTCAGTGATAAAAGTCATATAAACAGAAATGTCATCACTACCGCTAAGTCACGTGCTATCGTGGCATATGAATGACTGGCTTCTGAGCAAAGGAACCTCCTCTTTACTTCGTTTAAAAATTAACATGCATTTCAGATAAATCAACTCTGTTGCGTAATATATTTAATTAAAACAGTTACGAAAATATAAGTTTGACAATTCTCTTCCAACATATGCCCGCCTCGTTAGCGTGGATGGTAGCATGTGTGCCTCACGTTGAAGAGGTCCCGAGTTCGAATCTCGGTCAGGGTGAGTTACCTGGATAAAGTTTTTTTCGGAGTTTTCCCTTATCCTGAAAGACAAATTTAGGGTAACTCTAAGCTTCATGGACCCCGGACTCATTTGAACATTATTTTACCAATTTCATTCACCGCCCGATATAACTTAACGTTGGAGGACGTAAATTCAAAAACAAAAATTCTCTTCCAACATATAAAGATATATCACCATGTTAAATAACGAACTAATTTTTACCGCACAACAGTCTGCACCACAACAGCAGCCAATGAGAGGTGATAAGGTCACGTGACCGTTAAGAGATACGGGGCAAGCTTATGTGAAACAAGGATTAGTAGCTTTAGTAGCTATCTGCTGGTGAAAGCAGGAGATCTTCTCCCTACTATTGATTCGAATGACGTCACTCACACACATACGAGCAAAGTCATGCACTACGTCTAAAAAAACACATCTGCAAGTATATTTCAATAGCATTAGCAATAGTAATTCACCTAAATTGGTATATAGCGGTAACGAACAGGGAATTCTTGTGAAATTTAAGTTATTAGCTTCAGTGTGTGAATTGCATACTTTCTCCCTGTTAGATTAACAATTTATGCGGTGTGGGCCAGCTCTAGGAAAAATTGGGACGTCTGAGTGGAGAGGGCAAGCAGGAACGTCTGCTTCTAATGTGACCAGTCTTGCAATGCAAGAAGGACCTCCACGTGACTGTAGAGTAGTAAGAATACTGAAGAGTAGCTTTAGTTCGTTGAGTTATTCTCTCTTATTTTAATGATAATTATTTGGAGCTTCCATGGCTTTGAAAGTCGTGCCTCACCACTGGTATTCAAAGTTTAAACTTTTAGTGACCCCTTACAGGTTGTTACACATACACACAGACACACGCATTTTATTACACAATAATATATATTTAAGGTGATACTTGAGCCGATGTGTTATATTTTTAGTTATGGACGCTCATCAACTGCATCCCATTACATATTCAACTCTTGGGCCTCCGTATCACTCTTCAGGTTCTTTTACGCGTCGTAAATGTACAAAGGGCCACCAGCTTTACTTGCCTTCCAAAGGAACCCATGCTAAGAATTTTGATATCCTAAAAAATCCATCGCCCTTCGCCGGGTTTGAAACCGCGCCCTCGAGGACCAACGTTATAGTATGTTACTCCTGGAACAGGAAAGACGACAAAGAGCCTTTGTGTAACACTCGTGTGTAACAACCATGAGTAAAACCTTCGTTCGTGATTTCAGTTTATCATCAAGTCTTTCAGTTTGAGATCACTATGATTACAAAATTAAACACTGCTGATGTTTAAATGTTTTAATTAAACTGTGATCAAGTCTGTAAATTAGACATACAAAGTGACTTCTACATGCAACCACAGTGATGTGACTAATTTGCCACCTGATCAACAGACCACTGCCACTATCATAAGGTCTTTGCTTAGTTTGAAAAATAAAAATACGTCAATTAGGGCTCTATACATTGAAGTACTTCGCGATTCGCCTTATATTTTCTTTATTTGCTTCTTTCCTTTCTCTCCAACAGCTTTGCAGCTCTAGATGATTTTCTGAGGACTAAGAGTTTCGCAGCAAACAGAGCGTTGCCTCGGAATTACAATTTTCATTATAAAAGCAATATTTACTCTTCGTCTCAACCAGCGACAAGAAGTGCCGAGATATTTGAACTGCTAGGACAAGAAAATATTTATAATGAATGAAATAATCTTTTATGCTCTATTACACTAAAAGCATCTCTCTTAAGTGATCTAACTGATATAAAAAGGTGAAATATATGTCTGTTTGCCTGTATCGTTGCCGATTAAATATTAGGTGATAGCCAAGTTCCCTAAACGGCTTAATAAATGAAATTACAGCATATCTGGGTATTACTCACCACTCTTTGAAATACTCCCCTGTCAAAGTATTAAAGACCATCTGCAAGTCTGTTTTTGAAAGCTTGTTCAGTATCTCCTGCCATTATGCTTGATAGGTGTCTTAAATATTTAATCTTTCAACTCAATTTTCATTTTGGGGAATAAAAGGGTGTACGTGGCCGAATATGGTGTATGAAAAACGCTTGTCATTTTGGTTTTACCCCAGGAATTCTTGCCGACGAAAACTGTACATGCCTTGCATCGTCATGGTCCACAAATCTACTGCCCGTGGACCACATTTTCGAACGTTTTCTCTTCACTTTCTGCCTATATCGCCTCAATCTGTCACCAAAGATCATCACATTCACTGGAATAATGTTCCTTGTGGATAATCCCTTCCATGATTTTCACAGTTGATGAGGGTTTAATTCACGGTTACGATCCTGATGGCTGCGATCAAATATTGGTCTCAATTGAAAATTCCATCTTCGCTCCGTCCAAAAAGCCCGCCAGGTGTAGTGTAATGTGCACTTTCTGCTGTGTTTTTTCGATATTGAACGGAAATGTGGGTGATCTTGAAGCTCAGTCTAAAGATTCCTGCACATTTCAAACGATGCTGCTTCGTCTGAGCTCTCAGTAATCCTGGAACGAAATTTACAGTATCCCTTTAGTGCTGAACTGAATGGCCAAATTACTTTACTACACGCCTTGAGATAATGAATTTTCAGAAATATCATGAGAGAAGCAATAATCCAAATGTATAATGTCCACCAGTGAACAAAATTGAGTTTATAAAACATCTATGGAACCAAATAATATAGTTTGGTATGAAGGGATCTCCCTAGAAATTAAAATCCAAAAGCAGCTGGAAATTCTGAAAGACCTTTATGACTAAGTGTACCTGGAGTTAAAATTAATAGAAAGCTATTATATATGTTCTTATTGTACATAAGCATTTGTTTCTAGATTTGTACGATTGCCTGCCGTTAAGTTCTGGATATTTGTGTAGTATTTATTAGTGCTGCGTGATTTAATCGATCAACCGAAACGATTTATCGATTAATCGAGTCGATTAAAATTAATAGAATACAATAAATATTAATCAAAACTCTTTTAGCCAAATCTGGCCCTCTTTGTTTTGATGTATTGCTTCCAACCTGAACAGCCCTTCTAATACATCAAGCTTTCACCAGACACGTAATGTTCTTTGAACTTTGAGATAATATAACTCCTGATAGCTGAAGGAAATCACTCTGGACCCCGAGGGAGTCTAAATAACACTTCTATTGTGAAATATTCCCAGAGGTACATAACTACTATATGCCAAAGTGGGAAGGCGTATCAGAAAAAATTCGCAACACAGAGATGTCTACCTCAGCTTATCGCACATACACGGTGAGGCCAATGTATGTATACCCTGTTCAGATATAATCATGTCTTCTGGACAGCAATGTGTCAAATCGGCAGACACGAGAAAACATCATATAGACACACGCAGCTTCCAATCGCTCTATTTGTGTTTCGTAACTTACTGTACGCCAACTTACTAATATTTCACTCTTCTGATCGACCAGGTAAGACCCGATAAGAGACGATCACAGCGCTGGTCACCTGAAGGTCGATACGCCTCAACGCTCTGTCGTGTGATACATACAGATGCTGACAGAGAAGTTTCGTTCCTTACAGCTTGTGTGTGACAACATATCGTATACAACTGATTATTTATCGCTTGCTAGCATAAACTGAACTGTACAACCTTGAACCGAACACTTCGATTACGCAGCTAGAGAAACCATAGCTGATTCATCTTCTCGGGGCTGGTTGTGGTGTAACTTTGCTATTAACTGCAGTAAGCCAGTAACGTTTCTGAGTTCGTGATAGTGAGTGAAAGTTTTGTATTAATAAAGTTAAAACAAGGGAAAACGTCATACAAAAACTACTGCATGTCAGTCTCATAAATCTTAGTAAATATTACTACATAATTACCCACAAAAATATTGTAGATGTAATTTAATACAAATATAAAACATGTGCAGTTGATGCAAACACAAATTTTGAATCTAAATATTTAAAAGTTTCATAAATAATGAAATTTACTGAGTATAAAAGCACTTTGTATAATCTTTCCACCTATATTTTGAACAGATAATATCTGATTTTGATAAATCTACAGCACTAGTATTTATGCATTGTAATAATGCAGCACTAGAAGCTGTTTTCTATAAACCCAGTCCTCCTAAGTATTATTTTAAAGACCAATCTTTATAAAAAAAAACTGTTGTTTCTATTAACAGCATTGCATAATAAATATAATTTTTTGCCATTATGTTTCAAACTGAACAAAATTAAAAAGATGAATAAGATTAGAAAGAACAATTAGATCCTTCATTATTTCCCTAAAAATAGCTTCTGAGCTTCTGTTAAAGGATCCATATTGCATAGGACTTAAGTACTAAAGAACCCCCTTATTTTCAAAGAAGTAGCGATCGCGTTATCAAATTTCGATGAAGCTAACGATTATGTGTTCTAAAACGGCATCTCATGTAGCTGACATTCGCAATGCTATCACAGGAGCAAAATAGCACATGAGTTCTGATTGCCTGAATTATTTCTAGTAGACATTGCCTACACACCGTGGTTTCATTGTAACCTAACTCAAATCGTCTGCGCGGAAAACTGTTAATACCTTTGATTTCCTATATTGTTTACTTGTATTTAATATTGGTAGAAACTTCTTGTCATATATGTATGTTCCATAGCAACCAATTCATATGCACAATTTTATCTTTTACTGGTGTAAATTCCAATCACACATACGCACATTACTCTGTGAACAAAGTTGAGTCTTAGATGAGCGGCGAAGTTACAGAAATGTTTCGTCTGAGTGGCTGGAAGGCATGCCTCGCAACGGCGATCCACACCAGCACCTGAATGAATCTGCTTCATATTGATTTGATGACAAAAGTTCAACACTCAAACAATTTTACAGGTCGGATTCAGACAGAGGGATGAGTAAGACAAAGTATGAACCAGCTAGGCGCGTGAGTATTGGGAGTGGCAGAGGTTGTTTAGTATCTCAGTAGTAGACTTCGGACATGACTTCCGTTATATTGGTACTTGTTCACACGCAAGTGGAGAGGAGAGATGCACCAGTCTCGTGCGCTACTGTGTATATGGCTTGCTTCGCTTGGCAAGCAGGAAGTCACAGTGAAACATTGTATTGTATATTTTAACGACAATTTTAACGACACTGAAGCAGTGCAAGTGGGTGTCATCGAATTCTTCGTATTAAAAACCAAAGACTGGTACCATCGTAGGATGATAAACCTCCCTGAATGATGACACAAAAACCATAGAATCTTAGATTATCTTAAGATTATGTGCAAGTAATTTCTGCTCCGAGTCTTATTTACAAAAGACACAGATGTAATCAGTCTCCTCTACTCCGGTATATTCAAGGAGAGCCCACAAAGAACACCTGAAGAATTGAATCCAGGTTTCCTCTGGTTGATCTTCGGAGAATTTTTTCGGTACAGAGGGTACATTCAACGCCTTTTTTTCCGCTTCTTTATTTAATGGCACGAAGTCCACTACAGATGATACACCAGAATGGCCCGATTTATCGCTACTAACGCCGGAGTCATCTGTAGTAGGTTTAGGTATAGAATTTTGGTCAAAGCTTAATTTCTTAACAAGTGGTCTTTAAATTTTCAGTTTATTTTGTTGTTTAGAAACTTTTGCTTCGTTCTTTTTTCTCCTTTTCTTTCCAGTCCATCATCTTTACTCTTTTTGTATGGGAGTAGGTTATTACAGCAGATGATCCAGCTTTCCTGCCTATATTTGAATTTTGCTTTTGTATTTATCGAATTAATATTACTATTTTAATACGTAATACATTGCCATATAAACGAGTGAAGATACATGTGCTGCATTTGTTTACAAATCAGCTATAAAAGGTTATACGCTAAAGGAATAATATTTTTCCCCTCAGAAGCTGAAGATTACTTCCCTGGACGACATTGGTATAGTTGAGGCAACTGTCCGTGAACCGCAAGCGGAGTGTTGCGGTTGTGGTAACATTTGGACCCACCTTTCTAGGGAACACCGCAAGCTGGAGGGCGCATTCGGCTTCTAAAATTGTGTAACGGGTCTTATCTCAGAAGGCAACTTGGGATTTAAATCCCCCCGCCAGATACTTCGAGGTTTTAACCTCTGGACCATCTGTTGCCTTTATATGGAGTTCTTTTTATCCGAGTTTACACAAATAAGAAACGGATGTGATATTCACAGGACTTTCTACCTACTATAATTATTTTTATATATTTTGCACAAATTATCTTACAAAAGCTTATTCCACTGCTTCATGTTAACAATTGAGATATAGTTTACAGAAAGGTTTTTTTTAAAGTCCTATAACGTGGGTAAGAGTTACTAGGATTTCACCTTTCAGGGTTGGGGAAACCCCCCCGTAAAAAGCCTTATTAAGAAAACTCGCCCTTACCGACATTCGAACTTGGCTCCTGCAGAACGTAAGGCTGACTCTCTACCGCAATAACATAGAGGCGGGCGTAATATGTTTTTTGAAGGTATAAAGAGATGGAAATGATAATGAATTTCCCAAAAAGCTAGCTCCTAAATGCTGGTCTTGAAATTGCATACTGGTTGCCTTGACATCGCGAGAAACGACTGAATAGGGAAAGTACATTAAAAATTGGCAGTATTAAAAAGTTCAAACAAGTAACAACGGATATCTCGGAAATAGCTTATGCTACAAAATGTTATTTGAAATAGGTGTGTCTTTTACGCAGATATAGTTTTAGGGTAGTACGATCTTGATTATCATTATGATAATGATGATGATATTAATAATAATAATAATAATAATAATAATAATAATAATAATAATAATAATAATAATAATAATAATAATAATAATAATAATAATAATAATAATAATAATAATAATAATAATAATAATAATAATAATAATAATAATAATAATAATAATAATAATAATAATAATAATAATAATAATAATAATAATAATAATAATAATAATAATAATAATAATAATAATAATAATAATAATAATAATAATAATAATAATAATAATAATAATAATAATAATAATAATAATAATAATAATAATAATAATAATAATAATAATAATAATAATAATAATAATAATAATAATAATAATAATAATAATAATAATAATAATAATAATAATAATAATAATAATAATAATAATAATAATAATAATAATAATAATAATGACGACGATGACGACGATGACGACGGTGATGACGATGACGACGATGATGACAAAGGAATGAAAAAGACATTATATACACATATACATCCGACAGCAGCAATACGATAAATAGGAATTTAATGAACTGAGAAAAGACTGAAAAAAGAAAAAAATAGGTGTATTCATAGAATATCTAGGTGTAAGTCGGGAAGATGGACTTTTTATTGTGCTGATTATGATGGCTGAGGGCCTCCTGAACTCTTGGAGGAACAGCGTATGGTGCTAGTCGTCGCCTCCGTTGCACCTTGTTTCTAAGATTCCTCGGCTGCAGTGGACTTCTCGGATGAGAAGGAACCCAGCTGGTGGTGTGTTGTTCTGATGTTCTGTCCTCATCCGCCACCTCCTGCTCCTGCTGCAGTAGAAAGTCCACCGATGCCTGGTGACGGTTTTCGCTCTCCAGTTGCTCCGGCGATCGAGTGGTGAGTGGAACCACCCCGTGTGGGTAATTTTCCAGAGCTCCACTGTACAAACTGTCGTACGACCCAGTGGAAACGGTGTCTGTCTCGCCAAATCGTCCATTAAATTGGATGTACCCTGACGCCTCAAAAAACCGTCGGAGACGTTCCTGCCTCAAAGCGTTGTCATTCTCGAAGACACCGGCCACAACACTTCTCCATCGGTCTTGCATGATGACTTGCGAGTGAATCTGGGTATCCAATATAAATGTTACATTAAATTAACAGGGCGGAGGTTACTACTTATGGGAAAAGGAGTGATAAGAGGAATTTCACAGTGTTAAACCCGAAGAACCAGGGTATGAATTTTAGAACTTAACCGGATGTGGTATTGGTGGTAATATGGAATGCCAACAAGCAAACCCGATAGCAAAAGAGAAAAAAACAGGAACGTTGGAAAGTGAGATGCTCATGAATTGCTTTGTTTGAATAAATAAACAAGTGTATTTTGGCATATAAGAGGTGTAACACATGACTTAGGTTGTAAAACTGGAATAATGCTAACTGATACTGCATAGTGGGAAAATCGTGTAAATTATTTATTGCATATTGGCAGCGAATAAGGGAAAACTATACTTTTGAAAGCATAGTTTATTTTGCATAGAGTGAATAAATGAATACTTGAGTCCTACAATAAACGAGAAGGAAAAAAATAGCGGCCAATTTTCGAGTTTTTAACTAATTGGAATAGTGTGCTAAAAATCAGTCTAAATGAAGGCTGAACCCAGCACAGTAGGCAGGAGAGGCGCAACGATGAGCAGCAGAGCTTGGGCATTACAGGTCGTAGGTAGGTTTTATCACGGCTTTACTGAGACCGACATTACGGTTATGCGAATGCCAGAAGATGCAGACCCAGAACAGTGACTGCATATCATGTTTCACGATGTTTTAGGCTATGTTAACACCGAACTGCTGGAAAATGAACCTGGGTGTATATGACTTACCATTCACCCGGCAGAAGAGGGTTTGTCACGTATGCGCATGAGCGTACGCAAGTTTGATCAAGTGAACACGAATGTGTTTTTGCAAACCTTTCTGAATGTTATGCAGAGCAATCAGGAGTTTGTGTTAGGGGGACCTCTAAGGTCAACCTGTGTATGGACGAAGGAGGTAACTAGTCGATACTTTAAACCGTAAAAAATGTATTTCAAAAACAAAGGAATTGTAGAAATTCTAAATAGGCATACTCTGTGCTTACCAAGGGCATTTATTGTGGGAAGGCAAAAGTGGACAAAGATTTTAATTATACTACGATGATGCGATCGGAATACCTGCAAAGGCAGAGGGCCTGGCGCTTTTTAGAGATATAGGCGGAGAGGGGTAAACGAGGTGAAGCATTACGGTGAGGAGTTGCAGGGGTACAGCCTTACCCTGTTTGGTGACCATAGCGGGAAAACTGTGTTATACAAGTCTGCGAAGCATGGTGGTGAGCCCAGAGAACTCATTCTTCAAAATGCGCACTATAACACGATAGAAAATCTTCACATGGCCTTTAAGTACAAATACTGTTACTGCGAGTGCAACCATCCATTTTCCATTCCTAGAGAACAACATCTATGTGACAACAAATGTAAATGAATCATGCAGTGTAGATCACCCTTTAAAAACTATGTGCGATGCGAACAGTGTCACCAAGACTTTAACGGGCAAGTATGTTACAAGAATCATTTAAAGAAGGAAGAGGAATATGCTAAAGGTTATACGGTATGCGAAATGGAAAAGGTGTGTTTGGTATGCAATAAGTTGCACAACATGAGGGATAGAAAGGTTGCACAAATGTGCGGCGAGAACTTTTGCGTGGATTGGAAGTTACACGTTAAAGCAAATGGCATTTGTCATATACAGCCATACCGAGCAAATAATTTAAGAAACGACATTGTGGTGATTTTGAGTGCACGCAAAACACTTGCTTCGAAGGAAAGCCAGACGTGTTTGAACAAGTCCCTCTCTTATGTGTCTTGTGTCAGGTCTGCTCGCTGTGCGTAGACGATGACCTTAACAGGGCTCATTGTTCACAATGCGGTATAAAGGAGTGGACATTTACACAAAATCCTGTAAAACAGCTCTTTGATCACGTGACTGAAACCACGTATAAACGATGGGATGTGATTGTAATCGCACATAACCTTAAAACCTATGACGGGCAATTCGTTCCTAAACACATGGTTGGTGTTTACATTAGAGACCGGAGTGGGTTATGTACGGGACAAAGATATATAAAATAAAGCATACTAAATTAGCAGTTTTGGACTCTTTGAATTTTTACCGATTGCTCTGGCCAAGTTCCTGAAACTTTTGGGTTGCGCGAGAACAAGGGTTTCTTTTCCTACCTGTTTACTACAAAAGAGTTCGAACATCACGTAGGGGCTAATCCCGAGCAAAAGTATTATTGCCCTGACAGGATGTCAGAAGATGCACGAACGGATTTTGAGAGGTTATATGCGGAGAATAAGGCCTCAAACGACGTGTCTAACATACAAACAGAAATGTAGGCGAATTGCAGATTGGAGCTAAGGCTGCTCAGTAAGGACTTGCTGAAATTTAGCAAGGAGTTTCTGGAAGAAAATGGAATCGATGCTTTCGGAGAATGTACTACTATTGCTCAAGCGTGCATGAAGTGTACCGAAAGCGTTTTATGCCTAAAAACCAAACAGCAGTAATTCCTGCAGAAGGGTATCGCCAAGCAGAAAAGCATTCGCGCACAGCTTGTATATGGTTGACCTGGCTGGAGCAGCAGAACAAGGTGAACATAATGCACGCAGCCATGGGCCGCAAGTTGAAAATTGCCGGGCAAAAGGTGGACGGATTTGGCGACGATAAAACCGTGTACCTATTTCACGGTTGCTGGTATCACCAGTGACCAAAGTGTTTTCCAAGTACACATACCGTTTTTTGTACGGAAAACGAGACCATAGCCTCCGTAAAGGTGCCGGATAAAATTAGAAATGTCGGTTACAACGTCGTTGAAATGTGGGAGTCCTGCTTTAATGAAATGTTTAAGGCAAACGCTCAGCTGGCACTGTATGCAAAACAGTTTGCTCTACCAGCCCCGTTGGACCCTAGGATGCCTCTATTGGAAGTCGAACCAATTGCACAAAAAGTATTGCGAGGCAGCAGATAACTTGAAACTCTTCCACTACGATGTATTCAGTCTGTACCTCTTAGTGAATAAAACGAAGCCGTACCCGGTGGGACATCTTAAAATACACCTTAAACAGTTTCCTAGCTTAAACGACATTAAGGGAAGGCTGGTATAGTACAAGGTCTGACCGCATCAGAACCTGTACCACCCGGTGTTACCGGTGCGCGTGAATGGAAATCTTATTCCCTCTATTTCGAGATTGCGCAGAGTTAGAAAGTCGATCACGACAATGGTTCGAGGGAGTTAATGGGAACTTGGGTGGTGTACGAGGTGAAGGTGCCCTTGGTGCAAGGATACCGAATGCTGGAGGTGTACCATATGTGGAAATATGAAATGGTGCAATACGAAATGCAGTAGGTTCAAAGGGGCCCTTTGAGGACTGCGTGAACCATTTTAAACATTAAGACCAAAGCCTACGATTGGCCGTCAAACTGCGAGATGCCAGAGGACAAGGAGACTATTGACCGGAAATTTTATGAGCGCGAAGGCGTTACCCCAGATCCGAGCGCTATCACCCATGACCCGGGAAGGCGAGAGCTGGTAAAGTTGATGCTAAACAGCGTCTGGGGCTAGTTCGGCCAGAGCGACAACCTACCCACCTGTGAGCTGGTGGACCCGTATACGAGGCTGATAGATTTCCTTAACGACCCGGCCGTCGAGCTTCAAACCTACGTTCCAGATACCGATGATACGATGTACGTGGTGTGGCGATATTGCGAGCAGAGCCCCAAGTTAAACTGAACCAGTAACGTCGTAATAGCTGCCTAAACAACGGCACATGCTTGCCTTGTGCTGTATGACTACCTAAGGTGTCTTGGAGAGCGTACTTTAATACCGGCTCGATAATTGCGGCAGGTGTACCGGGGTAGTGGATGCCAACCGTTGGCAGCATTCTTGGTGACATGACAGACGAACTAGAAAAGTATGGGAAAGGGGCCTACATTTCCCGCTATGCCTCCACGGGGCCAAAGAATTGCTGTCTAGAAATTAAATTTACAGGGACCGAAAATACCTGTTCGGTGTGTAAGATCAGGGAATCTCACAAAACTCTAGCAACCTGAGAACCTTCAATGCCAACGTGATTCGCTCTCTCGTGCTGGAGAATCGCAACAGGGTGGTTAGGCTACGAAGTACACAGATCTCGACGAAACCGTTGTGGAATGTGGTGACAGAACCCTTAACGAAGATTTTTAGAATGGTAGTGATTAAGCACGTGATGACGAACGGGTTTGACACCTACCCGTACAGGTTTAAGAGGAGGCGATAGCCACATTAAAGAGGCCGTGAGAGAAGCGCAAATAAGTAACTGTTGAAGCAGCTATGCCAAAGTCACACTTTCCTACCTCATGCCCCACGCAACTTTCGTTTCTATGCACCATGCTCGCAGCTGGTAATCCTCACAGCGGAAAATCCACGTTTGTGATTATCATTTGCAATGTCACACATATGATTGATAAACGCCTAAGAAAGGTGCTCTGCTGTCACCCAGAAGGGTGTTGGCCAAACCCGGGAGACTTGCGCTTGACCTGTGAGGCGCTTTTGGGAATCTCATACCTAAACGACGTGAAACAGAACTACCTGGATATTTTAGATTATTTAATATTTGAAGGGGATTGCTTAAGCGTCTCCAGTTTTTTGACACATGATTCGCTCCACAAGGGCTTCGGGGTGGTATACATCCTGCAACACAGGGAAATTTCGGACGATATCTTTGAATGCAAACTACATCGTTGTGCTTAAAAAATAGGAACCAAATGCAAATTGATAGACTGTGCCAACAACTGGGGGCCAGAATCTCTAAGTTTCTACTGGAAGACTTTGAAAAGGGCACGGAAAAAGCCCTACGGGTACCTGGTCATCGAATGCAATCAGTATACTGCAGATACCTTCAGGTATCGAAAGGGCGTACTTCCAGGCGAACGCTTATCGTACGTTATTGCCAGTGCCTAAAGGTCTTTAAATACAGAGTGTTGAATCAGAAATGTATCATTGGGAAGTAAACATGGCGAGAAAACGGTTAACCATAGCCAAAGTTTCGAGTCTGCTTATTGCTAGGCAGTACGAAAATCTGGCGGGTTTTGCAACGGCAAAACCAACCCTACGTAAGCAGCGGCTAAAGAACGCTAGCCCGGAATTGGTGATAGCCATTTCTGAGTGCATGCTCAATGTGAGCAAAGGAAATATAACACTGTCTTCGAGGTGTTGGAATCCTTTAAAAAGACACAGAGCCAGTTGGAGAAGGTTAGTCGACAACAAGCTAGCCCTAAAGAAAAAGAAACAAATTTTGGTGCAGCGAAGGGGATTTCTACCTGCATTCCTGCTGCCCGTGGTCGACTCTCTAGGGAGCGCTCTGGTATCCAAATTTGTAAATTGAAGTATGGACGCCCAGTTCTTTTTGCACCACAGCCCAAAGCCGTCGACCGGTTGCACGTCATCGACACAAGTGTCTCCAACTTGACCAAACATATTCACGGATTGCAGCGGTCTAAGCTATCGCTGCCCAAAAAATTGAAGCACATGAAATATAAATTGGGAAACTATCTGAGACAGATGGTACAATTGAGAAAACCGTATATGCTAACAGAGGCTGACGGCGGGGATGATGCTTTGAAGATATTTCTGAAAGCAAAACAAGCGTATCAGAAAAAAGGGCAAAAACTCCTTCGGTTAGCAACACC
The DNA here is from genome assembly GCA_030765055.1 of Mantis religiosa. Taxonomy (NCBI): domain Eukaryota; kingdom Metazoa; phylum Arthropoda; class Insecta; order Mantodea; family Mantidae; genus Mantis; species Mantis religiosa. The sequence continues at coordinate 47,602,540 of CM060948.1, read as the reverse complement.
ATTCGCAAGCTTAAAGTGAAACGCCTAGAGTCGGGCAGAAAGTTGGGAGAGGAGACATTCACCCACTTCACGTCACCAAAGAAGAAGCCGACCGACTATCCCTACGAGTTTAGAAATCGACGTTGGGAGCCCCTGTATAAGGAGTAAACCATGAAGGACTGGGCGGTGCTAAGGCGCGTTTATAACAACCTCAAACACGCTGCAGGATTGTCCAATCCTACTAAACTGAGCAAGGCCACCGGTATTTCTAAGGCAAATGTGCAGTATGTCCTAGAAACCCAGGACAGCTACACATCTCACAAACCACTTCGAAAACGCTACTACACACGTCAGTTGGAGAATTTAATGTCATGTAGGTACGTTTTCTACAGTAGCTCAAGGGTTAGAGCGGCTGGACGGCAACCAGAAGATCGGTGGTTCAAATCCCGGCTATGGCATTGAATTTTTCAGTCTGACTCTATTTTTCCATACTTTAGCCTACACACGGCCAGTATGAAAGTACAATTAACTTCCATTAATTGACCTAATAGTGGTTAACTACAAAGCCAGGGCCTGAAAGTACTTACACGTTGTAAGACGCCATTAAGGTAGCTGTCACATGTGCTTATCAGAACTCCTAAGTGGTTTATTGGGAAAAACACGTGTCAGTTGGAGAATTTAATGTCATGCCGGCACGTTGGCCATAGTAGCTCAAGGGTTAGAGTGGCTGGATGGCAACCAGAAGATCCGTGGTTCAAATTTCGGCATTGAATTTTTCAGTCTGACTCTATCTTTCCATACTAAAACGTGTTGTTTAGAAAAATATAGGATATTCCAATCTGTGTAAAATCTGGAATGAGCTACAAGACTCTAGAGAAAATTGTAATACACAAAAAGAAAAAAGTAACACCTCCTTTTGGTGTAAATGTTCCCCAGTCACATGCGATGTAGAGAGAAGCTTTTCTCAATACAGATCATGACTTGGAGGACAACAGAAGATCATTTTCGTTTGAAACCTTCAAAATGTTTATTCTTGTTCACTCTAACAAGTTATATGCACAGACCGAAATAGAATTGTCACAGTGAATTAGCTTTTCATTATCACATGGTAAATATTATGATTGTTTTGTTTATTCTCGTATATATGAAATAGATAAGTTTGTTTTGTATGAGTTATGCAACATATTCTATGATACTGTGTCCGTCGTGCGACTGCGTTTGATAGGTTACCGTTGTCCGTAACCTTGGTTGTATGAGTACATGTGCATGACACTCAACCCCCTCCCCTATGTTTACGAGATGCACGTAGCGCATAACCCCGTAATTACTAACCTGTTGTTTTTTGCCTAAACTTCCGGGGCCCAGTCATTGTTAGATATTTAAAATTGCTTATTCTTTTTAGGAGTTTCCCATTACATGTTACGTTTTCTGCTTCTGTAAGTCCACCCCCTTTCCTAAATACTACCAATTCTGTCGTTTCTTCATTTATCTTTATTTAAATAGCTCTTCACCCCAGTAGCTTAACGTACCTATTGCTGCCTGTAGTGCGTTTATGTCTTACTTGCTATGGCCATATCGTCTACGTATATGTACATTTTCCTTTTAATTTACGTCCTCTGTTAAATCATATCGGACGATGACTGAAATAGGTGAAATGATGTTCGAATGAGCCCAGGGTCCATAGAGCTTAAAGTTACCCGACATTCCTGTTTCATGATAAGGGAAACCCCGGAAAAACCTTATCCAAATGACTCACTCTGACCAATGTACATGTTGGCTACAGTTATTTCACTCGCAATGTCGTAACTAAGGGCATTTGACAGTATAGGGCTTAGTAGATCTCCTTGGAAGACGCTATCCAATCCGATTTTCCAACTCCGTCATCTATTTGAATGTAGTTCTCTGACAGGATGTTCGAAATGAGCATGGTCGTGCTTGTTCTGCCCATCAGCTCTAACTTGCCAGGATCATTCGCCTGACCACATCAAAGGCTTTTGAGTAATCGACAAGGACCACATAATTTTCCTCTGTGTTTTTCCAGCGTGACTTATTTGGTCTAATAGATTATCTACGGCCATCGTAGTGGATGTTCCTCTTCTAAACCCAAATTGCTCTTCAGGGAGCACAGCTCTTAACTTTCTGCCAGTCTTCTAGGAGTTTTAGTGCCCTGAGGCTCATCTATTCAACAGATGAGAAAGCAAATTATTTCGTCCTCAAAAACGAAACGGATTTAGTAGTGTTAAAACCTGTTTATCGAATTTTAAATGCAGATAATCCACTTTTACTACATGTGTCATTATTCCAGAGCATATAGAGTACATATCTAATTATTATAATTGCATACCTGCATAACACGGTTTTGTAGCGCTGTAAAATGAAACATTATTAATTTAGACATGTTTTATGGCATAAACAAATGTTTTTCAGTAATGAAATGTAAACAGCGGGGAAACATTTGATGCCTTCTATCCACATGACTTTTTCTAAGCACTATGGTTTACTTTTATATCCCTTCGGCAAACATGTTACAAAACCTTTTTTTTTTTTTAATTTACTGTATGTTAATCCAAGTAAACGTTAGCAGAAAGGTTTAATTACACACAACCTTGTTGCCACGAGGGAGATACAAAATACTGAAGTGATACTCAGAAGGTTTAAAAACAAGTCGCTGAGTTCTGCCCTTTAAGTTCCATTTTCTTTCGATGAGATCTCGAGAAACATGTAATGTGAGAATCTTTCAGTTTTACGTGGTAGAAAAGTTTCAAATATGCTTAAAATACAAAAATATTTTGTTACAAAATTGTGATTACAATTTATGTCCAAAGTTACTCATTAATCAGCTGAGTCATATGAAAATAAAAAATATGAATATATGAAAACTGTAAGGTTTATTATTGAAATAGTAATTCACGTGGCTGTTAACCTCACACCGACATACGCAAGGCCGAGGTAGGCTATTATCCAACCGATACGGGGAGGACATATAGCTTCGCGGCACCCCAACCGGAAAGTTGGCTTTCTTGAGCGGGACTCGCTACCTAACGTAGCTCCTCAAAGTCCTCACTATGCCGAATGGGTACCGGTCCTATGCTCGGGACTTAAATACTATTATAGGCTGCATGATGCTTGGAATCTTATATCTTTGGTAGATTCAGTATGGTGTTCATCTAAACACATCAATATTCACGCAGCTTTTTAGTGACTAAATTATACGTTTATGAGTAGCATATACCAAATAGTTTTGCTGGATTTAAAAACTGTGGTACTTAAAGCATAATGAATTAATAAATAATTAATTATGTAGTTAACAAAAATAAATTTGATGTTCAATGCTCAATTTTACCGGTAACACGGTGTTATGTAAATACCCATTGGACGGTTTAAAATGAAATATAGCATGCAATTACAAAGGACGATCTAATTAAAACAGCAAAAAGGGTAAAGATTCTTAAATTTCGTGTTTATTTATACTCTTGTATCGCCAAACGGTGGTCTTGTGAGAACATAGAAAAATTGCTTCTGATGTCACCTTTTCGGTCATCTTGTAGGTGACGTAGGGGCCGGGTTGCGTAAATATACAAAAGGGGACACCTCGTACATAGGCCCATGGTGGCTCTACCCCCGAGGCTGCTGGATCTGCATGGAGAGGCCGATAAACTTCCCGTCGACCAAGCAACCTTAGACAATTGCACACTTCAGTTCCAGGAAATACACTTGCATACAGTAAGTAAATCGATCATAAGTATATTTGAAGCCAGTTAGTTCAACTATAAACCAATCGCGTTAGCCATCATGGGTACTAGTTCTTTAATATTAGTTCATAACTTGGAGAACGAAATCACTCGTTTACACAATTCCCCAGTCATCCCGGGACATTCAGGGACATTCCGACTAACTTGGTCCGGACCAAATGGGGTCTAACTTTTTGGTATTCATAGACCAAGTAAAGCCGTGGACCAGCACGGAGCAAATGTTACACGACGTAGAAAGGTTCCCCTGCGCATGCGCGAGTCCCATAGGATACCTAAAAGTTTATAAATCCCTGTGGTAAAATGAAATGTGTAGTGCTTAACGCCCGCTTTTACTACATACGGCACCACAGGCGGTGACACTGATGATTCATGAGATGAAGATGGAGCACCGGTGGAATGAGATGGCGGGGGAAACCGGAGGTCCCGGCGAAAACCCGCCCCAGCGCCGTGTTGTCCACCACAAATCTCACTTTGCGGTCGCCTGGGATCGAACCCGGGCCGCCTTGGTGAGAGCCAAGCGGTCTAACCACTGAGCCACGGCGCGGCCTAATCCCTGTGGTAGTTTCACAGCTGTTTCTTAATCATTCTTACGGTTCCTGCTACTGTTTGAGGTTCGGTAACAAAGTTTGGTGTGCTGTCAATATAGATAATATGAAGAAAAGGGGTATCAATTGGTCAGAGGAAGACCAATGTTTCCTCTAGTCTAAAAGGGAATGCGCATTATAGAAAATAAATCCGTGTCGACGAATACAAATGTGAGACAGGAGGAGGCATGGAGGGAAGTTTATAACGAGTTTGCTGATAATGCGGCTTACTGATGCAGGTCAGCAGTGGTCTTGATATCCTCCTCTTGCATAATACCGAAGTGCTGTTGGGATTTAAGTGTCAGGCCTCGGTTATGGTCTCTGACGTAGGTACAGGTTAGGACGAATCTTTTCTGAAGTTCGCTTTACTAAACCTGTATCTGCTTTTGAAGTTTAGGTCGTACTTCGCAATAATTTCTATTCTTGGTAGATAAGCTTTCCTCCGTCGTCTTATTTCACGAATTCTACACACCACAGCTACATTCATCACTTCACAGTCGTCCATGTTGCAAAGATAGTCCGCCTTTAATCTACCCCTCGGAGGCGGACCAAATTTTGAGCCGGGCCAACGTGTTTGGTCCCCGGACTATCGCTAATCCCGGTTTATGAATAAGGAAAACGATGGTCCACCGTTAGTCCACCAGATGTAGCAAGTTGGCCCGGACCAATTCCGACCATGAATGCGGCCCTCAGTGTATATCTATGCGCATAAAGTCAGTCGCAGAATGCATGCCTTTCGTACAAATAGTTCTTTCGAGATTTCACTAGCAATACGCATTTTAAGACTCCCTGAATAAATTCTTTTTTGAGAAAACTCCCCTGTGTAAGAGAGAGCAGCATAGCTCAAAAACCCAAATTTGGTTAGATACCAAACACAGTGGTTAACTTAAAAAACATTTAAAGGATGCTTCACAAAGGTTACCAAGACAATGCCCCCACATTTACTTAAATTATACATGAGAAAAGTTAGGAAACAATTTGTTTTAAAAAATGGCTCCAAGGATAGTGATTGAACACTTTATTTTTATTAGACGTGGAACGCATATTTTTAATTTTACAGGAAACGCCTCTGAAACACTATTCATTCTGAATAACTTTCACATAACTGCTATTTTGTGAGACAGAAACAATGTTATTCCATAAGACTTGCAGATTTCGTTAAATCACGTAGCTTATGATAAATATATTTATGTAGTTCATCACTTCAGAGATATTTATGGTTACTGGTTTGAGTTTTCAAATTAATTTTGTAAATGGAAAGAGGTTCGTTATCCACCCCCCCCCCTTTTCTAGTTGTCATGCAATATGCGTGGAATTTCAAAGACATTACATAGCCAGACATCTTTAAACATCCGATAGTTACTGCACATGCTACTTCATCCAAAGAAATGTGAACTGAAAATTAATTTTCATTAACTACAAACAGCGAGGATAAGCTTTGCTCACAACATTTAGTAGAGATCATTTTAATACAATGTGTCAAATGTTATACACACGTTTTCCCTTTTTCTGATAACCTTTTCTAAGAAACAATTATTCTACTTTGTTGAAATGTCACATCGACGATGCCGCGTGCCTGCCGTGAGAATTAACAGACCTATCAAGGAGCTGACGTCACGAAGCCGGAAGCGATATTGTTATTACGCAGAAACTTTTCGAAACCGTTGTAGTAGCAGAATATTTTGGAGTTACGTTATTGGAACAATCTCTAGGTACCCAGCAGTGTATATAAAAGTCAATGAGTAACCTAAAAAAGTAATATTCTTGTGGAAATAGTTTTCTCACATTAGCCTTGTGGACGCCAATGTTTGGAAGGTAGAATCAGACTGAACAATTAAAAGCCATAGCCGGGATTACAAGCACGGATCTTACGGTCTCCGTCTGGCTGCTCTTAACCATTGAGCTACCATGGCCAACATGCCATCATGACATTCAATTCTCCAACTCGTGTTTTTTTTCCGGTAAACCAGTAGGAGTTCCCATAAACACATGAGACCACTACCATAATGGCAACTTACTAAGCTGTTAAGTACTTCAGGGCCCGGGCTTTACATTTCAATTAATAGGTCAAGCAATGGAAATTTTTCTTTCACACTAGTCGAGTATAGACGAAAGTATAGAAAGGTAAATGACTGCAATTTTTCAGTCTGACTCTACCTTTTCAAATTCTTGTTTCAGTCAGTCAAGTTGACGAGGGCGTCGATCTGCAAGACTGCAATACGTTTCAGCTCCATGGGAGGAGTCGGAGGTCAGTGTTAAAAGTCCAGTGGAGCAGTTCACGAGCAAATATCGCAGAGTTGCGTTCAGAGTCGACGAGCAGGCAGTCTCTTACACTGTGTAAGTTTGTAAACCTGTACAGCAGAGGCACCACATGCAACACAAGTTGGTGCGGTGCGTGTAATAAAGACGTACTGAAAACATTAAGGAGAACTCTTTATGCTGTGTATTTGTGTAATTCCCAAGTTTTCTTTGGATTAACGATTTAAGTGACAAATTCAAATCTTTATATTTTAAACTACTCTGCTTTTGTTTAATTTGCTTTATCACTGCACGTATTATTTTCCCATAATATCACTTGATTCTCATACTCTAATACTACTGAAATTAGTTAAGACTTCCGCAGAAAAGGTAAATTTCTGCTTTTTTTTTCTTTGGGCCTCTGAACTTATATTGGAAACAAATACATTTCCATCTCTATAAATGGCGTCCCGCTCTGAGGCAAATGATTAAATTCCGTATGTTGCTATCACTATTTAAAATTACTTATAATGGAACTCGGATTGCCCAATTAATGTGGTATGTAAGAAACTGTATTTTATTTTCGGCGAATTTAGGGTATGAATTTGAAGGCTCCTCTATCTGGCACACTTGAGTCCATGTCATTCATTTTCAGAGATTGGGCATAATAAGGTTTCATGAACGTGTTTAAATCTTTGTGTAGACTTTCATTAGAGAGATTATAAATATTAGAGGATGGACTACTAAATCAGTGCACAAGATACTAATAGAAAGCAAATCAGATCTTCATTAATTTCACCAAAATACATTTGCATTATTTGTTCACAAGCCAATTCGTTCCCCATCCATTTAAAGCCTAAGGCGCATGGAGTATGAAACGAATGTCGAAGGGATAGCGAAAATTCAAATCCCTCATTTGTTACAACTAAAACAACAGATTGTAAAAGCGCTTTTGGATGGACGAATATCAGTTCATCGGCTTGTGGTCAAAGACTGTTTTATATTAATGAGCCAGGGCTGCTGTTGAAGCATGCAGATTTAGTGTTTGATTGTTGCTGTTCCCATCTTATTAGCATTCTCGTCATTCAGTGAATGAGTGTATTTGTAGTACTGCATCTCTAAAAATTTGAAAATTCCGAGTATGCAAGATACTTTATTGAAATTTATTAAACATAATAAAACTAATGTTCCTTCCTTGTTTCAAAAGTTCTGTTGGCATGGCTATTTAAATGGTATTATATCTTTCAGTGAGAACCCAGGAGGCCATGAAAGCAAACTTTAAATAAATGATCCACCTGAATGCAGCATTTAAACTACACTCATTTTGGCATTGTTGGAATACTTTTGGGTAGCTATTATTTTTATTCATATTTTTTCACAAATTAAGCAGGGGAAAACATAAACCTACAAAATGGCTGCATCTAACAGCAAAATGAACCTAAGGATTGTATTAGTGCCAATGTTACCGAGCGGGATGGCTCAGGCGATTTCGTCTCTGGCCCGCATTCGGGAGAACCGGGTTTGATTGCCGTGGCCAACCTAACTGACCCATGGTTTTCTGGGGGTTTTCCCGGGTCGCTAAGCGAATGCTGGGTAGGTTAATTACATCCCCCGAATTTCCTGTCCCATTTCATCTCCATTACCTTTTCCTATCATCTCCCATCTGGTGGTCTCTTTCAGGGTAGAAGTGTCGGCGGGTGTCTCGGCGGTGCATGGCAGGATGATATGCTCTGTGGAAAACTACTTCCTCCTCCGGTAGGTCGGTTGCCGGTCTCCGCTCCTCTGCTGGGACCATTACGGGACCGCCAGCCAGGGACCTCTAGGGCCCAGATCGCCTGCCTGGGACCATTACTGCAGCCATCCCGCTGCAGGGGAGCGGGTTCGTTGTCCTGGCCTGTCGGGGGAGGTCTCTATCCAAGTTAACTGTAGGGACCCTTACCCTCTGTACTGTTGTGTCTCCTTGGGTCAGCCACCCTCAGTCTCCTTCTCCTCATCCTTCCTCCCGGGGGTCCAGCATGGTGGCCTACGTAGCGAATCCCCTCCGTAATGAAATCCCAATCCCAGGCCCTATGCCAATGTTATGTTTTTCATTTGGAAGATTTCTGGACCGCAGCGAATGAGATGCATTTGCGTGTTCAGCGTTGCGACCTCCTTATCTCCACTCTTTTCATCTCTCTCTTTCTCTCTCTCTCATACTATCCTAGAGTATGTAAGTCTCTTTGGAACTAGTCGTAAGGGAACCCAAACTACATTTTCCAAACCTTTATAAGAATGCTTATGAACTACCAGTTTCTCTAATCCAATGGAACTGCCAGTGGTTCATCAATATCCTTGTATGTCACCTACGCTACGAGACAATTCGTCACTGTCACTGTTTTCATTGTCTGAGTCTTGCAAATTCATGATTCTGGGCTCCAAAGTCTTGTCACGTGCTGTTTCTTTCCTAAGGTCGTCTTCTTGTAGTTTTCCTGCATGTCTCATGCAGTTTTCTCAGTCTTGTTGTATTGCCTTGTCAATTTCTTGTCATTAAGTCAGTTTAAAGGTATTGTTTGTTTGCAAATCCCCATTTTATTTGAGCCCACAATAACTTAATCCGATTGTATTGGCAGGGTAAGGGGGAAGAAGGATTACCTGTGTCCCACTTCAATTTTCAAGTTCATTTAGCTGATACACATTTTCACGTATTTAAACGAAACTTAATAATATCGATTTGAACCCTCTAGAGTAAATAAACGAAGCATCCATAAACCTACACATATGATACGGCTCACGTTCTGCAGACACAGCTTTCTACAACATAAAAGGAAGAGAACTGTTTGCGAATTTAACAAAGATCTTGATTTGCTCAAAGTAATACTTCTAGCACATCAAGTCAATAGTTTCAGTTCTGAACACTTACAAATACATGTAAACACGTACAAACTAACCAACATGATGGTCATTAGGATGCGTCGTTATAAGATACTCCTATTTTATTTAGTTGAATTATGAAACATTTTTTATCTAAAAATATGTGGCTCTTACGGCTGTGTTAGAAACAGTACTGGCTACCTATCTGATGGAATACTTGTGTAAAATTTGTACTTTTTTTTCTCAGTGGAAATAATATCTATTAGAGATGGACTCATTGGTGCTCGTCACACCCCACTCAAGGGCAGTGCAACATGACAACAGCGCAGGTTTCCGATAGGTTTCTGGCAGAGGCGGTTGTCGCATGCGGCTCAGTTTTGGGCGTTGCGTTGTACTCCGTAGTAGATCTTTGTTGCACATGGTTTATATACAGCTGACAATATACCATCAAATTTTCAGGTGTGTAGCGCTCTGAGTAGTGATACTTCTGTGCTTTCCACCATGATTTTTAAGAAATAAGTCACCTAAGAAAGTAATGAACTTTGAAGTGTCCCACTTGCACGATCTTCTCTACTAACTCTTGTACAGACCAGAAGCACTTACTAGAATGTACAGGATGAACCACAAGTACCGCACCATTGGGAAATAATTTCGTTTACATTTGTTTGAGGTAAACAATGTTTACGCCTGAAGATATATAAAAACTGTATACTCCTTCATAGGAAAGAAAGTCTCCGAGGGATGAGACGCAGCGGGATTGCAGAAGGTTCCCACATCCTCCCTGGACAGGTTTATGACACCCCATGTCAGTACAGTTACAGACCATTCAAAAACTTTCTGACGGCTTCTAATTTTGTGAATTAATCTTCTCGGTTTTAGTGTATAGGATGATTACGACGCATGTTTTTTAACGGTTCTGTTCCTTGTGTAGCATGCGTTCCTTGTCACACACATTCGCTGTCCTTGTAAAGTCTGTTTAGTAAACCCGTGTGCACGTCGGCCTCTGCCTTTGACGAACCCTTATAATCGTTTTACAAGACAGACCCTCCTTCTCGCAGTCCTTTCTGCAAGGTTGGTACCTTTCTCGATACGTCATGGGTATCGTTCGAGGTTTCGTCTAAATAAATTATCTTATGTTCATTACTGCGAAACTTCCCTAGTTTTGACAAATATATATATATATATATATATATATATATATATATATATATATATATATATAATATATATATATATATATATATATCGCCAAGCTACAATTCTACTGGATTCCATAATAACCCTTAACTTATTCGAAGTGCGGTATTTAAAACCCAGCTCCTTTAGGAGACCGCGCAAAGTGCAGTGTCCTTAAGGAAAATCAGAAATTTCTTGCAAATGTGCAACTAATTCATCTAAGGTGGGCGCTCTCCATTTTTGTATAGAATCTATAAATTTCTCAACGAATTAAATCGCATGTGAAATTATCTACTTTAGAGAAACGTTTCCTTTTGTCTTCGCACTTATCGGCGTCTTTGGTGTTCCTTTAATAACAATATTTCTTACTGCATTTCTGTGAATATCCAGAATTTATCATCAGGTTCATTGCACGATCCCTTACCAAGATTATTTTTCAGCACATATTTATGTGTTCAAAACAAGCGCTTGAATTTGCTTAGAAACAGTTCCCGTTATAACTTTTTTTTTTTTTTTTTTTTTTTTTTTTTAGGCTTTTCCAGTAACATAACTCGGCCCAGTTATTGACACTGTCTTCACTTTGATTATTTTCACATGACTGAAAGTTATCTACTACTTCATTTGCATTTACCACGGCATTTCCCTCCTACGGTCTCCACATTGTGACGCACAACGAATTCCTGACGTAATGAAACAGATCAAATGGAAGTTGGAACTTTGGCAACTGAGACTCAGTGTGGAGTACACATGCGACTGTCACTTCGAGAAAATCAGGTTTGCTATTGGTCCTCAACGACAGTATTCCATTTCTGAAGTGTGGAGATAGATTTATGACGGTCATTAGTGGGCGGGAGGCTCGGGTTCCTTTGACTCCAAACTGCACATGCGTTAACTAAACAGACTTTACCACTGTGTACGGCAGCACATTCCTTACAGGGACCTTCTTTGCATTGCTGTACTGTACTACCGCATTGTAGCGCTTGTTGAGAAGAACACAATGACACTTTGCTCGATTCTTTATCCCATGTTGCAGGACCCTTGGCCTACCCTGTATCATGGCATTAGGATGGTAGTAGGAAAATAACATTACCATTGATTTTCATGAAACTAACTTTAATTCTAAACATGGAAAACAACTGAGGCTTTGGCATCCAACACAAAGTTTAATACAAAATTAACTACATCACAGTCACAGTGAATAATTAGATTTGAATGTCACCTTTGATTTTCATTAAACTAACTTTAATTCAAAACAATTGAGGCTTTGTCAGCCAATAAAGTTTAATACAAAATTAACAACAGAAAGACTTATATAGAACTGACACATTTTTTTCTTTAATTATTCCGTTGGAAATTCATTCAATGACCCAATTTTAGCACCATATTAAGCAGAACGTTTTGGAGTTTCGATTTCTTGTCACTAGATGTGCAGATGTTTGTTTTATTCCTAATTGCTATTGTTGGCAGCTGTTTTTGTGATTTTGTTCTAGTCTACGTCAAAATACAAAACACATTAAATCAACGACACTTACTTGTGAAGCAATACTAGATTACGAATTCAGTTACAGCTACTCAAAGGGCATAGAATTTGGTGTTCACAATCATCCCAAAAGAAACACAATACTGGGACTGATAAATTGGAAGTAACTGGATCTCTGGTGAGTGAAAAAGGCAAGCATCGTTCATCTAGGCTTCCCACTGTTGTTGTCGTAAGAGTACAACTGGAGCAGTCACCCAAATTACCATTAAGACGTTTGTCGCAGGAGACAGGGTACACCTACTCAATGTGTCAGGGGTTATGTGCAATATAGGGTTATGGTTGTTCATGAGCTACAGGAACCAGATAAGGATAAAAGATTGAATTATTGTCGTTGGTTTCAGACGTTCGTTCTACAGAATACAGCCATATTGTCCATTAAATGATTCACAGATGAAGCATGCTTCCATTTATCCGGTTATGTGAACTCACGCCACTGGGCCATAGAAAATCCACATGTCATTCATGAAGCACCTATGCACCCGGTTAAAATCGCAGTTGGGTGCGCAATTACCACACAGGGAATAGTGAAACCAATTAAAAAAAAAACAGAGTGAACACTGCCAAGTACCAGCTGAGTTTCATGGCGTTTTTTGAGCAGCTGGACGATATACAGCTACGTCAAGGATATTTTCAGCAAGATGGCGCTGCATGTCGTACAACAAATGAATTCATGGAACTAATTGTAAGTTTATTTGACGACCGGATAATTTACAGGAACCTGTGGCCACTGAGATCTCCGGATTTGACGTTGCTGGACTTCTGTCTATAGGGTTACTTGAAAGACAGGTTCAGGCAACACGTCCCCAGACCTGAAGCATATCACACAGGAGATTCGAGATACTGACTACAGTCATCCGAGTAGCCAGTAAAATAGAACGACGTGTAGAGTTGTCCCTTATGCAAGATTGGAGAACATTTACAAATTTGCTATAGAGGTAAATAAAATCCTCAAGTACCTCTACATTTTAGGTATAATAAGTTGTCACTAGCACAATTCGTTTTGAAACAATGAAAGAAATGTGTCAGTTCTATATAAATCGCTCTGTATATCACAGAGTGCCCGCCTCGGTAGTGTAGATGGTAGCGTGTCTGCCTCACGTTCAAGAGATCCCCAGTTCGAATCTCGGTCGGGGTGAGTTACCTGGATAAGGTTTTCTCTGAGGTTTTCCCCTATCCTGAAAGACGAATGTCGGGTAACCCAGGAAGCAGAGCCTGGCAGCGAAGCTGCCTTCACCGCAGCTCTCGCCAACCAGCTCTCGAACGCCCTCTGCCGCCTCGCTGCCGGTGGCGGCAGTCGAGAGGGAGCCTCTCGCCGCACCGCAGGGGAAGTTCTGGGCGGCCAGGCCCGCCTCCCCCGTCATGCTGGATGCCCACCCGGCATCATGTCGATCGCCGCATCACCTGACTGCTGGAGCTCCCAGCACCAGTGCGAAGCTGCCTTCACCGCAGCTCTCGCCAGCCAGCTCTCGACCGCCGTCTCCCGCCTCGCTGCCAGTGCCGGCAGTCGAGAGGGAGCCTCCTGCTGCACCGCAAGGGAAGTTCCGGGCGGCCAGGCCCGCTTCCCCTGTCACGCTGGATGTCCGTCCGGCGCCCAGTCAATCGCCGTATCACCTGACTGCTGGAGCTCCCAGCACCAGTCAACTAGTCGCAGCACCGCAGGAACATCCACAGATCTTCCTCGCAGATACCCAGCTGCCAGCACCACATCATCCGACTACAACCAGTACTACTACGACTAGCTTCACAGCAGTAGTTGTCGGAGCACCTCGCGACCTCCATGCGAGGATTCTTCTAACAGCGGCATCACAAAAGTGGCCCTCAGTTCTGAGTGCCACTCGCATCACATCACCCAGGGGACCAACCACATATGTGCGCCTGCGGTTTGCGAATCTTCAAGATCGCGACGCTGCCTTGAACTGAGGCTTGCCCATACTGGGACAGTGCGTGAAAGTAGAGGCGAGCAGACGGCAGCGCCACACCCCGTGCAGGTATTGCTGTGCCTACGGACACAGCGCCGACGCGTGCACCACGCCTCCACGGTGCCACTACTGCGGATCCCCAACAACTACAACAGCATCCTGCAGAGCCCACGATCTCCTCCGCCGCCGCCGCAGGTACTGCGCCAGGTGCAATGGGCTCGGCCATTTCACATGACAGGCGCAGTGCCCTGCATATCCACGCGGAGTCACAATAAGCAATAGACTTGACGAGCTCCACTCGCAAATAGCTCAAATGGACAACAGCCTCCACACCAGACTTCATGACTTGAAATACGCCGAGCAAAGAATAGCGGACTATGACGCACAGAACACCAAGAGGATCCAGGCGCACTTCCCCAACATATGGAAACCACCACGTCCACAATCACACACTTGATGGCCTCAACAACACTCCTCCCGGCTGTAACTGCCGGAGATTATGCCCTCCAATACATTTAAAAAAAATTATCAATAAAGACTCTTACTTCCATCCTTGACTAACATCCTTCACTTTCATCTCTACTCCCCACGCGTCGCTCAGGGCCTTCTGGTCATGTTCGACGCCTGGAATCATCCTTCACCCGCCCGGCGTTATAGACGGCCGGCTCTGCATTGTCACCTCTACTAACAGGAGTGCTCAATGCGGGATCCCAACAAACCACTCCTAATGCCTTCCCCACTTTCTCACCTTTTATCTTTAGTGGTTAGTTAAAAAAATCTAAGCTCTACGGACCCTGGGCCCATTTTAACAATTAGCTTTGAATGTCACTTCTGATTTTCACCATACTTTAATTCAAAACAATTGAGGCTGAATGTCACTTATAGGTTGTAAATGATATATTTGCGTTGTGACTATCACTACTGCTACCTTGCTACATCAATCAAGAACCACCAACCCCCGATTAATTGATAGTCACCACGACCGAAACAAGCTCACTAAACTTAAACCCACTTCTTAGGAACAGGCTCCTTCTACATAATTAAAGGAAAGTATCTGCTGACTGAACAAAATTAGATCACCATATTTAGAATGTTTGAGAAAATCAGAAATTATTATCAGCATTAACACTTATACGTATATTAAACTGATAAATAATTATGGCTGAGAATAAAACAGGTCAAAACACCCATAAATTCCTCCGCATACTCTTATCGTTGTGACCCAAGTTAAGCAAGTTGATGCGGGAATCCGTGGATGCAATCCTGGTTCAGGAAAAAGGCGTTTAGCGTCGTTGGGACGGGGAGAGGTGTTCGAGGTCACGATCCTTTAGATGTAGGATGCAATCATGGAAAAGCAGATTATGTTTCGGACTAGCGAGTTGTTCTCCGTTGTAGGTAAGGGTGAGCATAAGTATACTCTGTCACAGGGTCCAGCGTTAAAGTTGAAATTCACTATGCCTCCGTGTTGATTTCTCGCACCAGTTTATTGATATAACATTTATATTATGAGATCGCTCCATATCACACTTGCTCGCCACCCGTCGGTATCACTCTTTAATTCAAGGTACCCACGTTTCACTGTCCCGCATCTAATTGTAAGTTTTTCTCTGCACGGTCCCGTCACTTTACAATTCACACTCCGAAACGCCCCTAGATGAAGTGCGCCTACTTTCCTAGTCTTTTCTCGCCCTCGTTGTACGCGAGCGCATCTATCTCCGCCTCTTTTCTATTTCATGAATGCTTCGCCCGTATCACATGATGTATAGCAATTTTGATTGGAGGTTTGTTTTCCTTATATTTAATCTGATAGATCTTTCACCCCCTCATATATCTAGGCAGCAGATCAGTTTTGCCCCACCGCGGTTTGACCTTTGGGGTCATGGTGGGACCCATTCTGACTTTTTCTCACGTTTCCCGGCCGTCTTGCATTCCTAAGGGGACCTTTGCCTTCTTATCTCCCTTTCTCACGCGTTTAGCGTTCCTTTACTTACGTGACATATTCCTTAATTTATATAGTTTTATTTTCCCTCACTTGCTTTTTTAACGTGTGTGCAGTTCCCACTCAAAGGGACCTCAAAGGACCTGACCTTTCCGCCCACTAATGACCGTCATAAATCTATCTCACACTTCAGAAATGGAACACTGACGTTGGGGACCAATAGCAACCCCGATTTTCTGAAAATGACAGTTGCATGTCTACTCCGCCTGGAGTCTCAGTTGCCAAAGTTCCAACTTCCAGTTGTTCTGTTTCATTAGGTGCAAGACGGTGATGTTAAAATGTTGCAACCTTGTAGAGAGGACCGTCAGGAGGAGGGTCCATGTTGTAAAACGATTATGAGGGTTCCTCAAAGAAAGCGGCCGCCGTGCACTTGCGTTGAGTAGACAGACTTTACCATTGGAAACCTAAGGTTTCTGCCTGATCTTCTTAGGAACAGATTTCTTCTACATAATTAAAGGAAAGTATCTTGCTGATTGAACAACCTTATATCACTGTTTAAGTTAATTGATGTCCCTCAGACTAGCTGTGTATAGGCTAAGGTTTGGGATAGATAGTGAAATTGAAAAATTGCAGGTATGGCCTTGAAGTTTTCAGTTTGGGTCGATCTATCCAAAATTTAAATCACTGTATTGAGAATGTTTCAGAAAATAAGTAATTCAATATCAGGATTAGCAGTTATACGTGTCTAAACTGATAAATAACACTGCTTAGAATTAGACCGGCTGAAACACAAAATGCCTCCTCATTCTCGTACCGTTGTGACCTAATTTAAACTCACTTCTTAGAAACAGTTTTCTTCTATTTAATTAAAGGAAAGTATCTTGCTGATTTAACAAACTTAGATCAATATTTAAGTTAATTGATGGAAATTAGTCATTCTTCACACTAGCCGTGTATAGGCTAAGGTTTTGGATAGATAATGTCAAATTGAAAAATTCAATGCCATGGCTGCGATTTGAACCACAGAGATCCATAGTGCAAATCCCGGCCATGGCATTGAATTTTCCAGTTTGGCTATCTATCCAAAATTTAGATAACTGTATTTAGAATGTTCGAGAAAATGGAAAAAAGTGAAATGTGAGTGTTTATCGCCCGCTTTTACTACATACGGCACCGCAGGCGATGACACGGATGATACATGAGATGAAGATGGAGCACCGGTGGAATGAGATGCCAGGGGAAACCGGAGATACCGGAGAAAACCCGCCCCAGCGCCGTGTTGTCCACCACAATCTCACTTTGCTGTCCCCTGGGATCGAACCCGGGTCCCTTGGTGAGAGCCAAGCGGTCTAAACACTGAGCCACGGCGCGGCCTCCGAGAAAATGGGTAATGCATTATCAGGACTAACACTTATATGTCTTAAGCTGACAAATAATTATACAGTTTGTCCAATTTCTTAACAAACTTGTTTCCAAGAAATGACTCTTTGCTTACCTATTCCACTCCACGCCCCTCGGTACATTCATTAGCGAGTAGATATATAACTAAGCGTTTTGTGGGTTTCCTGGGCAGGATTGCACTGTTGCAAAATATACTAGTTTTACATCAGTTCTGTGTTGCTAGTAACCTAAAAAAGATGTTCCTCTTTAGACCGTGGCTAAATAGTGAGGGTGTTAATAACGAGAACGAGGAAATTGACGAAGGTAATGCGAATGGTGAACTGATACATGTTGAAATTAACGAAGGTAATGCTAATGGTGAAATTAACGAGGCTAATACGAATGGTGACTTAATAAATTGTGAAATTAACGAAGCTGATGATAATAATCTCTTAATACAATCGTCAGCTAGGACTCCAACCAAGAAAAGAGACTTTATAAGGAGAGGAAGCAAGATCAGGAAACAGAGCGCAAACTGTAAACTGTAATTGTAAATGGGAGGGGGGGGGTGCTACCGTCGAAAAATTTGAATGAATTAACTATGGATGCAGCTGGTGTAGGAATCACAACGGTCAGAAAACTTGCATCAATTAACATCGCTAGTTACAGCACTCCAACTAAAAAGAAATTAAATAAAGCTAGGTTTTTATTTGACATGATTGGCGACTTCAAACGTGATTTATTGCGTAGGACTAGTACGAATGTTACACGAAAGGTGCATCCTCCACTGTTTGCCAGTTAACGGAAATTATGCATAAGAAGACGGTTGGAAGTGATTGTGTGTTCCCGTATAGCAAAAGTGCAGTGCGTAATCGTTTATTATCTATGGGAATTGAGCATGGTTCTACAAAATGGAAATCTATTAAAGGCGAGTCGAATGAAACTGTTGCGTGGGGGTATAAATATTTGAGTCTGGTTGGCATTAAGACTTGGATGACTGGTTGGCTATGTAGGCTTTTATAAGGGATAATTATTTTTGAAAGGGTAGAGCCAGACAGAAAAATTCAATGCCATAGCTGGGATTTGAACCACGGATCATCTGGTCTCCGTCCAGCCGCTCTAACAATTGAGCTACTATGACCAACGTGCCAACATGACATTAAACTCTCCAACTGACTCGTGGTTTTCCCGGTAAACCACTAGAAGTTTTCGTAAACACACGAGACAACTACCTTAATGGGGACTTGCTATGCTGTAAGTACTTTAAGGCCCGGGTATGGTTCAGACTACTATTTGGTACAATTGATGGAAATTAATTGTTCTTGCACACTAGTCGTGTGTAGGACGCACTATGAAAGGGTAGAGCCAGACTGAAGAGCGGCTGGACGAAGACCAGAAAATCTGTGGTTCAAATCCCGGCTATGGCATTGAATTTTACAGTCTGTCTCTACCCTTTCATAGTGTCTCCTACACACGGCTAGTGTGAAAAAATTAGTTTCCATTAATTGTACTTAATAGTGGTCTGAACTATAAAGCCTGGGCCTTAAAGTACTTACAGCATAGTAAGTCGCCATTAAGGTAGTTGTCTCATGTGTTTATGAGACCTCCTAGTGGTTTACCGGGTAAAACACGAATCAGTTGGAGAATTTAATGTCATGTTGGCACGTTGGTCATAGTAGCTCAATTGGTTAGAGCGGCTGGACGGAGACCAGAAGAACCATGTTTCAAATCCCGGCTATGGCATTGAATTTTTCAGTCTGGCTCTACCCTTTCATAGTGCGTCATACACCTGGCTACTGTGAAAGAACAATTAATTTCCATAATTATATTTATTTGTAATAGCAATACAGGAATATTTAAAATGCATTTGATTAAATTGTACGTATTATTATATGTAATGTTAAATTTTAAAATAATTCATTATATTTATGAATTCTGAACCCTGGGCTAAGAGCATTTGACAACAGTGTAGCAAAACTTCCAGGACCTAAATTACAGACCCGACAGGGAAGAGGCTACCCTAATTTAAAGTGTCGAGAGATGGGGATGGGGAAGCGATGTTAAGAACTATAGCTTAGAATTAAACAGGCTGAAACACACAAAATGCCTCCTCATTCTCGTACCTCTTGTGACCTAACTTAAACTCACTTCTTAGGAACAGTTTTCGTCTATTTAATTAAAGGAGAGTATCTTGCTGATTGAACAAACTTAGATCAATGTTTAAGTTACTTGATGGAAATTAATCATTCCTTCACACTAGTCGTGTATAGGCTAAGGTTTCGGATAGATAGTCAAACTGAAAAATTCAGTGCCATGGCCGGGATTTGAACCACAGAAATCCATAGTTCAAATACTGGCCACGACAATGAACTTTTTAATTCGACTCTATCCAAAACTTAGATTACGGTGTTTAAAATGTTTGAGAAAATGGATAATGCATTATCAGGATTAGCACTTATGCGTGCCTTTAACTGATAAATAATTTTGGTTTAGGATTGTACAGGCTGAAACACACAAAATGCCTCCTCATACTCTTATCGTGAAGACGACCGAAAGTGTTCTTAAGAAGTGGGTTTAAGTTTAGTGAGGCTGTTTTTTTCTACATAATTAAAAGAAAGTATCTTGCTGACTGTACAAACTTAGATCACTGTATTTAGAATGTTTGAGAAAATGTAAATTATTAGCTGGATTAGCACATACGTATCTTAAACAGATAAATAATTATGGCTTAGAATTAGACAGGCTGAAACAGACAAAATTCCTCCTCATGCTCTTATCGTTTTGAAGACGACCAAAACAGCCTCACTAAACTTAAAACTACTTCTCAGGAACAGTGTTCTTCTACATAATTCAAGGAAAGTATCTGCTGTGCTAGGAAACTTATTATAATTTATTGATAGACTTTGTTTAAATGATACATTAAACACATTAAACAAGAATAAAGAATACATGCATTTTGCACTGACAAATAATGATAATATATAATCAGAACACATCAATAAGGTTTTTTTTTTTTTTTTTTTTTTTTTTTTTTTTTTTTTTTTTTTTTTTTTTTTTTTTTTTTTTTTTTTTTTTTTTTAAAGGTTGGAACACTCAAAGTGGCTGCTCACACTTTTACTGTAGTGAGGCAATGCCACATTTACATTTGAACTCAATGAGTACATCTTCTTACTCTCTTTGCTGTAGTTAATGGTAATTACTTTGATTAACTTATCCATTAAACAGGAATAAATAAGACAAGCATCATGCATTGACAACTAATAATGATAATATATAATTGGATGACATCAATAATTTTTTTTTAAGGTTGGAGCACTCAAAGTGGCTGCTCACACTTTTACTGTAGTGAGGCAATGCCACATTTACATTTGAACTCAATGAGTACATCTTCTTACTCTCTTTGCTGTAGTTAATGGTAATTACTTTGATTAACTTATCCATTAAACAGGAATAACTAATACAAGCATCTTGCATTGACAACTAATAATGATAATATATTATTGGAAGACAATAATTTTTTTTTTAGGTTGAAACCCTCAAAGTGGCTGCTCACACTTTTACTGTAGTGAGGCAATGCCACATTTACATTTGAACTCAATGAGTACATCTTCTTACTCTCTTTGCGGTAGTTAATGGTAATTACTTTGATTAACTTATCCATTAAACAGGAATAACTAACACAAGCATCTTGCATTGACAACTAATAATGATAATATATTATTGGAACACAATAATTTTTTTTTTTTTAGGTTGAAACACTCAAAGTGGCTGCTCACACTTTTACTGTAGTGAGGCAATGCCACATTTACATTTGAACTCAATGAGTAGATCTTCTTACTCTCTTTGCTGTAGTTAATGGTAATTACTTTGATTAACTTATCCATTAAACAGGAATAAATAAGACAAGCAACATGCATTGACAACTAATAATGATAATATATAATTGGATGACATCAATAATTTTTTTTTAAGGTTGGAGCACTCAAAGTGGCTGCTCACACTTTTACTGTAGTGAGGCAATGCCACATTTACATTTGAACTCAATGAGTACATCTTCTTACTCTCTTTGCTGTAGTTAATGGTAATTACTTTGATTAACTTATCCATTAAACAGGAATAACTAACACAAGCATCATGCATTGACAACTAATAATGATAATATATTATTGGAACACAATAATTTTTTTTTTAGTTTGAAACACTCAAAGTGGCTGCTCACACTTTTACTGTAGTGAGGCATTGCCACATTTACATTTGAACTCAATGAGTACATCTTCTTACTCTCTTTGCGGTAGTTAATGGTAATTACTTTGATTAACTTATCCATTAAACAGGAATAAATAACACAAGCATCATGCATTGACAACTAATAATGATAATATATTATTGGAACACAATAATTTTTTTTTTTAGGTTGAAACACTCAAAGTGGCTGCTCACACTTTTACTGTATTGAGGCAGTTCGGTTCGCCACATTTACATTGGAACTCAAAGAGTACATCTTCATTACTCTCTTTTCTGTAGTTGATGGTAATTTCCTCCTCCGCAGCAATGTCACGCAGGGCAAAGATGCCGAAACGTGTTTCTCCTTTAAATGCCCACTTTTCCATTTGTGCATTTGGTCTGCAGGAGTGGTTTATAAATCTAGATAGGTTCCCTTTATATTCTACATCCAAAATCATACCGCCATCTTTCATTAGATAGTAACAAGCATCCTTCATCCTATTTTTGCGGCGTAGTCGCCTTGCGAATTCTTCTTCGTCAAGAATTTCCCCCAAAAATTCTATTATAAAGTCATTTTCATTAATTTGCTCCATAGTCTTAAGACCCCAACCCTTTGAATCGGTTTTAAATGCTACTAGCTTCAGCTTACTTCCTTCATAGAAGTACTGATTTTCACATTTTTCTTTTGCAGGGCAAGTTTGTGGGGTACATGCAATTTTCAGAGCCCTATTGAGGCATTGTGAATTTGGTCCGCATGGTGATGCGTCGGTAGCGGAACAGCGACAGGGGAGGTCTAGAGTTTTATCTATGTTGGGCTGTACATTCAAAGAGAAGGGTACCGATCTTCTTATTTTTTGATATGGAGGAGGCTTACTATCATCAGGATACATTAGCGCATGCGCTTCAGAAAGTGCTCGAGCATAGGCAGTACGCATAGTGTATCGTTGATCATATATATTAGAGCTCCTGCTTGAGTAGTCTACCACTTTACTGGGGATGACGAAACCAAACTTGTTGGTCCCCAGGAACTTCACGCAGCATCCATTACCGGTATTCTCATGGTTGGTAGGATATCCTGGTATGTCAGCTGCCTTAATTATTTGTGCAGGCCACCATCTGTAACTCCCCAATTTAGCCCATACAATTTGTTTATCCTCGAAAACTGGCTGACGAGGATGGGAACTGAAGTTGTGTCTGGTAATAGAGCCAAGTATGCACTTAATTCTTTTAGTTTTCTTTCCATTCCGCCGACTTTTATACATTTCAAATCTGAAAAAAAGGAAAGAGAAGTCATTAGAGATTTAATGGAATTTAAATCAGTTTTAAAAGCAAATATGCCCATAGATATATACAGGGTAAAGAACAGAGAAAGAAAACCATCGCTTAAAACCTACGAAATAAAGGTAAACTGTCCAGAATTAGTAACACAATAGAAAAAGTAAGAATATGAGAATGCACACAATATAATAATAAATCCAACAATGTCATGTCGGAAACTTCAGAAAATTTAAATGAAAGATGTGAATAGCCCCAATTATTTTCTGCAGCTTCAATAAAGAATGGGCTGTAATAACTGTTACTCTACGGCAATAAAAAAATGTTACGCAGTAATCTATTCTTATTCCCCAAAATACTCCGGAGATCCTAAATTACTGCTACTCATAATGAACTTTTAGTGTTTATCCTATTTTGGAATAACTCAACAATGTATGAGTCCAGCATTACTGGTTGCTTTGAAATTTTAAATTACCTGTAATTAATGAGCGATAAAATATATTCACTTTTTAACAAAAATTAAAGACTGATTAAAGCAAAGGATACAACGCAATCGTGCAACAAACAAATGCCAGGGATTTCAGTAACTCCAATTTCTACATTCAGAACATAAACTCCATTTTAATTAGAATACTTGTACTGGTAGTACATTCTTTCCCAGATTTTGTGTTTAGATCTGGTTCTACTTTACTCTGTTATGCCCTTTCTGAACTGTTTCATGTCCCAAATTTGCACACTTTGTCCATAGGTCCTCAACATACTACATAAGTGAGCAGAGGAATGGCATTGACAATCACGAGAGTAGGGAGAGAGGGACTAAGAGACATGGAACCAAGGTGACAATGGACATAGTGATGGGAAAACTAAAGGACTTAGGTGAAATTTTAGCTTAAGAGTTAAACGGAGAATGGTACAACAGTACAAAGAGGAAAATACACAAGACAGAGGTAGTAAACAACAGATTCAAGACATATAAGGCAAAGTGGTGAAACTGAAAGCCAGCTTTCTTTTTTGTTGTTGTAATTTACGTCCTCCAACGTTAAGTCATATCGGACGATGAATGGAATGGGTGGAATGATGCTCAAATGAACCCGGGGTCCCTGGAGCTTAGAGTTACCCGACATTCGTCTTTCAGGATAAGGGAAAACCCCGGAAAACCCTTATCCAGGTAACCCACCCTGACCGAGATTCGAACTCGGGACCTCTTGAACGTCAGGCAGACATGCTACCACCACACTAACGAGGCGGGCACAAATTGAAAGGCAGTAACAGAAGGTTCAACATAGTGATTTTGTGATGAACAAAGAAGCAGAACTGCCTCAAGACAAGAGGCATGCAGAAAATTTCCTTTGAATTGGGAAAAGAAGTAGGAGAAGTAACATATTAATAAAAGTCAGTAACATGCAACTGAGACACGCAAAGAAACTAAGGATGAACTGAAAAAACAAAATAGGGCATCGGCGCACTTCAGATTAGATCGATTTTCCTTCAGAGACTTCACTAGCAGGCATAAAGTCCTGTGGACATTGACACCGAAATTAAGTAATGCAATGAATAAAGAATAGTAATGGATTTCAAAGGAATGTATATTTGTTGAAAAGCGTGCACGTGCAGTTGACTTGAATAGTTTTAACAAAAGAAAAGGTAAGAAAGAACTTTCTTAGCAAGAATCTTAAATGCGTAACACTTGACTTCGTTTGAAAGGGTATTCTTCGGACCCTTAATAATGACATGGCCGAGACTAATAGTCACAATGGACAAAACAGTCACAAAGGAGTTTTGGGTGAATAAAGAGGGCTTCCAGAAATGAAAGTGTCACACACGCACAGCTG
This sequence comes from Mantis religiosa, assembly GCA_030765055.1. Classification (NCBI taxonomy): domain Eukaryota; kingdom Metazoa; phylum Arthropoda; class Insecta; order Mantodea; family Mantidae; genus Mantis; species Mantis religiosa. The sequence continues at coordinate 47,577,852 of CM060948.1, read as the reverse complement.
TGCACAGTGAGGACAAACAGTCCGCGGCTAGAGGCCGATTAAGGGTCATCGCCTCTGTCTTGGTCGAAGGCAGATCAGAAGCGACGAGAGAAGATTTTGGCGGTTCGTGTGTATGTGAAGAACGAATTAAGTTTTATCGAGTAATAAGCATTTTACATACGGTACTCTGAACAGTGAAATATTGATAACCTTGGTCGACAACTTCGAGTTTGATGTGGTGATATAAAGAAGCATTCATTAAATCAGTTTGAAACGGGCATTCCAGTGTCATTAGAACTATCCTTACTCATACATAGCCACGCATACCCTGAGAGTAAACCTCATTGCTCTACCCTGGGCCCCATTTAATTTGCTTCAACATTGAACATGTCAGAGCTGTGCTGTTTAATTATATATATATATATATATATATACACTTCAATATTGGATAAAAGACACATTATATACAGGCAATATGAAAAGCAGGACATGAATAATTAAATATGATACAAAATCAAACACTCCCCATTCAGATAATCACTGTCATTCAGATAATCTGGCACAGAATAAAATGATTCTGAGTATAGGTATTCTAGGAGCCATTTTAAAAGCATTGAAATTATCTATTTTTCTTTTAAGAAGATTTAATGCTCTCGGAAGAGTGTTAAATACTGAGGCTGTGTTAGTAAAAATGCACGCAACCGGGAGAAAGGACACTAAGATAAACGGTCAAAATGCATCGAACTTTGAGCAAAAATCACCAGTGAACACAGACCAGACTAACCAGACGGTAGTCCGCCTCGGTAGTGTAGATGGTAGCATGTCTGCCTCACTTTCAACATGTCCCGAGTTCGAATCTCGGTCAGGGTGAGTTACCTGGATGGAGCTTAGAGTTACCCGACATTCGTCTGTCAGGATAAGGGAAACCCCCGGGAAAACCTTATCCAGGTAACTCACCCTGACAGAGATTTGAACTCGGGACCTCTTGAACGTCAGGCAGACATGCATTCTTAAGATTCTCAGCAAAACAGTTTTCATGAATTGGGCAAAAGGTCTATGGATAATTTTGGAGCTGTCTATAGAGCTTTCCACGTCATGAGGCACAATGGGCTCTTGTGTAACATGCATTTCTTAGGGAAGAATCAAGTGCGTCGTTGCCAAATATGTGGAACTAATGTAAGACTTGAAGCTTTCGCGGCGAGGGTTATGGATTATGGCTTCACGGGTGATCAGCCGCGTCAAATTGATGAACATCGAGCTTGCGGCCATTGTTAACTCTATGGCCTTCATCAGGAACTAAGTGTCAAGAGCCAAGTGCTCCCGGATGGTGGGTAGAGCGCCACGGTACCTATCCGCTGTGCGGATTTACCCGTGCGGTCTTAAAGAGTTTGTCATTTCTCCAAAGCTTGGATGTCGTTGTTTACTGAAGGACCTGATTCGACCTATGCTAGTGCTCCTGGCGGCGGCGTTAGCTTCCAAGGAGGCCAGTGTCCTGAACCGCCACGCTATTGGCGGCCTGCGTTGTAGTGTCCGTCCAGCGTGACGGGGCCAGGAGCGAGAGGTCAGGTTGTTGGGGACCGTTTAGGTTATGGTTCTCCTCGAGGTCACACTGGGGGACCTGGCTGCCGGAGATCAGCCGGCGGGCCAGATCCAGCCCCAGTGTGGCCGGGACAGTGTAGAATTGAGGGGATGAGAGGCTGGTCTCACCACCCAAGGGCGTCCTTGGGGAGGCGGTAGCTTATTCTCCTCCTGGGTACACGGTGGTCATACTGCCCTAGTGTGTTCACTAGTTGGTTGGGATGGGATGTAATCCTGGCATACAATGTGCGCGAGCGTTCACGCACAACGTCCTCAACGTAAGGTATGCCAGAATGGGTGTGCAGGATGTATGAAGGAAACATACGTTCGGTACCGTAGATCATCCTAAGCGCCCTGTTATGCACGGCTTGCAGTCTGCGGATGGTGGTACGAGCCACCGATCCCCAGACCTCGATCCATACAGGATCAGGGGTGGGATGATCGCACGATACACCCGTAGTTTCAGGTGAGTGGGCATGGTCGAACGGAATATAGGGTACAACTGCCTAAGCGCTGCATGGCCGAGGCTGATTTTTTCACGGGCATGTGGGGTGAATGTGAGGCCGCTGTCCAGTCGGACACCCATGTATTTGGCAGTCCGGACCCAAGGGATCCTTCTCTGCCTCAACCGCAGGTCCCCTTCCGGGTGCCAGCGGAGGACCTTACCCAGCAGAAGGGCAGAGTTCTTCTGTGGGCTGATGGCCATCCTCCACCTTTCACTCCATGTGCCGATGGCTCGGAGTGATCGCTGCAGCGGAGGGAGGCAGTAGCGGACGTTTTTCTTCTGGGCCAAGATGAGGACGTCGTCAGCATATTGGCACAGAACAATGCGAGGCTCTGTGGGGAAGTCAGACATGTAGGCAGCAAAGAGTAACGGCGACAGTACACTGCCTTCCGGGACTCCCGCCGCTATGGATCTGACGGAGGAGCGTTTGCCTTCGACCCGCACCCTGAAGTTTCGATCCCGGAGGAAACTACTGATCAGGAAGAGGTATGGGGAGGGGAGTTGTGCTTCCTTGAACTTAAGGCGTGTACCACTATTTATCCTTCAATAGGTGGGCGGAGCTTGCCCTGCCCTGGCCAATGATCGGTTGATCAACCTCGATTTGCTCGGCTGGCGCTGGGCCACGATGCCCTCTGCTTTGGCGTTTTTTCGCGCGGTCCGTCCCTTGCGTGATGCAGTTGGAGTCTTAACGAAATGCTTTTTAAGGCCGGTGTCCAGGCTGGGCTAAATTGAAGTCCGGGGTCCCTACTGAAATTGTGTGGATGTGATTTTATCTGCATAGCCTCCTTAATGATCATGTCGAAGTACCTGTCGGTGAGTTCCAGGACTGTTCTGTTTTTTTTTTTAAATCAATTCTATGGACCTGCTCAATGCAATGTTGGGCAGTCCAACTGCATCAAGCAAGGGACGGACCGCGCGAAAAAACGCCAAAGTAGAGGGCATCGTGGCCCAGCGCCAGCCGAGCCAATCGAGGTTGATCACCCGGTCATTGACCAGGGCAGGGCAAGCTCTGCACACCGATTGAAGGATAAATAGTGGCACATGCCGTAGGCATCACACCTTTTCCCTCTAGCCTGTTAAACGGACTGTGCTCAGATGCCTCCAGGCAGGCGGAAGAGCGCAGCCAGCACTGGGCGCATAACCCCCCACGGGGCAACAGCGCGCATACGGCTAGATATTCCACTGCCGGAAACAACCGCCTGAGACAAAAGATGACTTTTATACTGCCCAGATAAAGATGCAATAAGCGGCTAGGTGCTGGGCAGCAAACACTCCGTCCAGGAAAACCTGGACGACTCGACTCATCTGCTGGTCTGCTGCCATCACACTTAGCTCCTGATGAAGGCCATAGAGTTAACAATGGCCGAAAGCTCGATGTTCATCACGCGGCTGATCACCCGTGAAGCCATAACCCATGTGGGACTAAGATAAAATAGGAAAGTGCATTTTTGGTATGAAATGGTCAACGACTTTGATATGCACGAACGATCATTTACATAGTTGTACATTTTTAAAAAATAAGATTTAAAGTTTTGTTGTAAGCAGATTTTCAACATCTTTCCCACCCATAACACTAACACACTAAAAATATTACAATGTAACCAAAAAGGACTATTCGCTTAGTTTTTAAACGTGTATGGATTCTTCGTTTATGAAATGGAAAATGTCGTTGCTGATAATTCTCGTTCTAGAAGTCCACGTAAAAACTTACAGCGACAAAGCTGTCAAGCCGATAATGAAATTATTTCTTCATCTACACATAAAAAGTATCCAGAAGTAAGGCATCTATGAATAAGGTAAATGATTGCAGCGCGCATGGCACACAGCGTCAACAAACCTGGTCCTCGCGTCTTGGAGATGATTAAGAACCGGATGTGGTATGGCAGGTCAAGGGCCACAGTGGTCGTAATTGAGTGGTAAAAGTAGTGTAAACTGATGAAGGGACAGAACATCAGATGCAGGGTGATATCGAACCTCTAACCATTAGGTTAACCAACAGTTCCTCCAGCAATGACTCAAGTTCTACAGTCTGATTTTTAAAAGATACGCGAAGTTCATCAGGCAAGGGACGCGAAGAGTAAAGTCTGTTTAGTTAAAGTGAGTGCAGTTCCCACTCAAAGGGACCTCAAGCGACCTGACCTTCCCGCCCACTAATGACCGTCATAAATATATCTCCACACTTCAGAAATGGAACACTGTCGTTGAGGACCAATAGCAACCCTGATTTTCTCGAAGTAACAGTCGCATGTCTACTCCACGTGGAGTCTCGGTTGCCAAAGTTCCAACTTCCAGTTGATCTCTTTCATTATGTGCAGCAATTCGTGGTGTGTCACGATGTGGAGATCGTGGGAGGGAAATGCAGTTGTAAATGCAAATGAAGTAGTAGATTACTTTCAGTCAAGTGAAAATAATCAAAGTGAAGACAATAGTGTGAATAACTGGGTCGAGTTATATTACTGGAAAAGCCTCAAAAAACAAAGTTTCAACGGGAATTGTTTCTAAGCAAATTCAAGCGCGTTTTGAACACATATAAATATGTACTTTCAGTCAAGTGAAAATAATCAAAGTGAAGACAATAGTGTGAATAACTGGGTCGAGTTATATTACTGGAAAAGCCTCAAAAAACAAAGTTTCAACGGGAACTGTTTCTAGGCAAATTCAAGCGCTTGTTTTGAACACATATAAATATGAACTGAAAAATAATCTTGGTAACGGATCATGCAATGATGATAAATTGTGGGTATTCACAGAAATACAGTAAAAAATATTGTGACGAAAGGGATACAAAAGACGCCGATCAAGTGTGAAAACAAAAGGAAACGTTTCTCTAAAGTAGACAATTTCATATGCGATTTAATTCGTCGAGAAATTTATAGATTCTATGGAAAAGGGAGAGCGGCCACCTTAGAGGAATTGGTTGCACATTTGCAAGAAATTTGTGATTTTCCTTATGGGCACTGCACTTTGCGCGGCACTCCTAAAGGAGCTGGGTTTCAAATACCGCACTTTGAATAATTTAAGGGTTACTGTGGAATCCAGTAGAATTGTAGCTTGGCGATGTATATCATCAAAACTAAGAAAGTTTTGCAGTAATGGACATAAGATAATTTATTTAGAGGAAACCTCGTACGATACCCATGACGTATCGAGAAAGGTGGCAACCTTGCGGAAAGGTCTGCGAGGAGGCGGGCCAGGGTTGTAAAACGATTATAAGGGTTCGTCAAAGGCAGCGGCCGACTGCACATGAGTTAACTAAACAGACTTTAAGAAGGGAAGGTCGTTGCTATGGCAGCGCAAACAAAGGTTGCCAGACTGGATACACTGGTGAATCACATACTCCTCAGCTCAGTTATCGCTAGTTGTACGTGGGAAACAGAGTTTGCCCGAGTATTCAGTTGCGCTGTGTATTGACAGCCTTTTTTCTTAAAACAATTAAAATACGTTTTAATGTAAGCAAGACGTCGTGGCAGTAGGATTAGAGGTGGAACGAGGAATCATGGCCCAAAGCAAAGTTCAGCTTACGGTTGGGGTGTTACACTGCACAGCCAAGCTAGAGAATTTGTCTGTTCTCATAGAGAATTCTTCTAACAGGAAGACGAGAGTTTGCTCCTTATCAATGAACAGCTTAATCCTTTTATCCAAAAGCGACAACCCCGTATCAGTAGATATACTTGCACGTAAAAGAATTCCTGTGGGTCAAACTTCCGGCATATCGGCGGCGTTGATATGAACATGACAATAAACAAAGTCGTTAATAATAGTATATTGCGAAATTAATGTATACGGTACGAGGAAAGGTTTGAAAAAAGAGCCGCTTTCACCGAGTTTTTTTTTTTTTTTTTTCAATTCTCGAGATTCCATTATGTGCTCACCACATATGTATTGCACATTATATTTTGCACTATGTGTATTTATATCAATCTGAATTTTAGTAGTTAAGATATTAGCTGAAATATTAATAAATATAATTGAAGATAAATACTAGGTTTTAGAACGTGCATCGACTATATGTGTTACTATGGAGAAATACTTACCGCACTCTGCGGGAATGTCAACTTAAAATGCATAGCAACAATATCCTTCAGTATGGAATATTAGTTACATAGTGCAAATAATTATTTAAAAGAACTTACACATGTGAAGACGCTACAACGCAATGAATGTGTGATCAACTTATTTCTGTTTTCAAGTAGGCTAATACAGATTAACTGTGAGATAACTCGAACCATTGTTCCTATCTGCCGATGAGCAACACTGCAGCACCCACGTGGAGAAACACATGATCTTCATGTATCTTGTTTAAAAAATCAGACTGTAGTGAGGGCAGTGAAGAGGCCAACCAAGACCCTTTGGGTGTTCAAGCTATGTCCGATTAGGGTAACATTCATTATTAAGCGTACTATAGTGCGCCACTGTTATTAAGGGGATGTAATAAATTACGACATAAACGCATTTTACAAGGAATTAACGAAATGAATATTACATCACATAGAACATTTTCTTCAACACTGCATCATTCTTTCATAAAAGTTACACGTACATTGGCTATGTTGTAACGATACGGTAAAGGTGGATAATTTTTACATTTCATACATGGATTAGACACAAGAACAAATTTTTCAAGCAGCGAAGAGATAACTTTGGAATATTAGTCAAGAAGTCCTAAAAACACTACTAATTATATAGATTGTAATTGCGAAGTGATGTCAGCAATGCTATCCACATGTAACAGCCAATTATTTCTGTAGTGTACTCTACCACCGCGCTACCGAGGCGGGCGGGCCGCAGATGAGTAAGTATTGTGACTTTGTGGGTTCGTAGAATTAAAAGTCCAAGTTGCAGAAATTTAAAATGTTCTTTATTTCCGTAGAGATACACTTTGTCCACCAGCAGAATTGCCCGCCTCGGTAGCGTAGATGATAACATGTCTGCCTCAAGTTCAAGAGGTCCCGAGTTCGAATCTCGGTCAGGGTGAGTTACCTGGATAAGGTTTTTCCGGGATTTTCCCTTTATCCTTAAAGTCGAATGTAGAGTAGCTCTAAGCTCCATGGAACCTGGATACATTTGAGCATCATTTCACCCATCTCATTCACCGTCCGATATGACTTAACGTTGGAGGACGTAAAATTAAAAAACTAACAAACAAACAAACAAAAGCAGCAGAATTGCGTAACTCATAGATACAATCTTCTAAGGTCGTTGACCATAACAAAGAGTTCACTTCCAAAGCACCAGTTTCAATTACAACTCACGTCACGACTACTGTTTACAACTGTCCCTTGGCGAGTCGCAGCTTCCTTATATATACCACGACTCAAGTTACTAGATATTTCTGGAAGAAACAAGAAACCGAATGTTCTGTAAGACAATCAAGATGTCACTAGAATGTTCCGTTTATCTCTTAATTTATTTCCGCAGACCTTTATCTCCGTGCTATGTTTATTTGCTTAAGCAAGCTGTTTATCTTCGACCGGCACCATCTGTCCCTTATCTCTCGGCGCGCTATCGTAATTAATGGGTTCGCGTAATGTAATAAAATTGCTACTTTGGTATTTTGTCTAGTAAGTCTTCAGATATTTAAAAAATAAATTGTATTATTGGGATATTATTTTACATTCGATTAAGAAATATTACAACCCGCGTTATAATTGCCAGGGTGTTATCACAATGTGCCTCTTTAAATAATGAGATCAGCCAGAGACAAGCCTGTAGGTACTATATAAGAATTTTTATGTTCTGCATAATAATCTAAAGAAGGTGTGTATTTACGAATGTCTCATAGGATATTTTTGTTCTCTGGGCAAACGGTTTCAATGCCCCTCCGCGGTGCGCTTTTATCTGACTTCTTTGGATGCCGGGAAAAGGTCGGTCGCAGCCTGTATAGGGAACGAAGAGCGGTACGAACTTCCTACTGTCCAGCAACGCAAAAAAAGGTCCCTGGAAGGTATGTGCCGTCTTACACAGTGGGACAAGGACAGCAAATGAGTGTGGCAGAGAACGCTTGCTACACAAGAAGCAGACACTTAAAAAACACATGCGCCCTATTCACTCTGTACGCTAAAACCGAGAAGATTCATTCACAAAAGTAGAAGACGTCGGAATGTTTTTCAATGGTCTGTAACTGTACTGACATGGGGTGTCATGAACCTGTCCAGAGAGGGTGTGGGAACCTTCGCCAACCCTCCCCCCCCCCCTGCGTCTCAGGCGTCGGAGACTATCTCTCCTGTGGAGGACAGTAGCTCTGGTTATAACCCAGGCTTCACTTCCATATAAAGCACTGGCTTTGCCATTGTTTTATAAAATTTAAATCTTGTATCCTTCGTTTTATTTCTTATTGCGTTTTGTGATGTTCCGCATATAGTTTAAAATCTTGACAGTGTCCGGTTAATGTCTGGTTCTCTGAGCCTATTTCACAGCCTATTTCACTTAAGGTTGGTCATCTAACATTATTTTACATCTTATTTATTGCTTTCCCCAAAAAGGTATTATCTCTGATTTTGTTTCAGAAATATTCAAATCATTGTATGGTATATCATTAACACTAATTTCCAAAGAGTTGACCAAACCGAAGTGACAAGAGCAGTATTTTGAAGAGCATTTGTCTTTGAAAATACTTGCTTCTTGCAGCTCTTTTCGAATAAGTTTGAAGGGAGCTATGCATATGCTACGGGGCACATCAATTTCCGGACTTAAGCGTGTGGTCTGCATACTAAAAGAGTCAAAAATATTTAAACATACCCAGTCTCCTGATTCATAAAGGAGTCTACAAAACTGGAAACCGTTCTTTTGTTATGAAAATTACAACTACACATGCTAGTCGTTACGTTATAGAACTATGTATTCCATGGCCTTTAACCTCTAATTACAAATACAGCATTACAAGTGAAAAGTAAAATGCGTATTGCCAAATGAATTGATTTAGTTCTTGAGATTCCATTTCTTTCTTAGTGATTTCTGAAGCTTGTTTACTATTCGCAATATGTACAGCATCATTTGCTAGGAATAGACTAGTTACAGCAGGCTGACGCCATATCCATTAGTCATGAATTGGACTGGTACTGAAAGAAGCGTGAATCTAATATGCCTGGAAAACAGAATTTACAGAGGAAGTAACTCAGCCCTCCGAACGTAACAACAGTTTCTCAAGGGACGTTAGGGCTTCTAGCCCTCTAATGTCCACCAATCTCGTTAATATTTAAAACTTATTGTCTATATTATTGGCTGATTTGGTCTGGGCTTCAAATCCGCTTATGTCCGATCGCTCTCGAGTACGGCTTTGTTTGAGCCGGAACGTAACAGAACACCCCCTCTCAAAAAATACTGCATCCATTATAATCAACCCAGCCCCGGAATTAAAAACAAATGTTGGTTTATGTTTATTATGAAGGGTTCCTGAATCGAAATAATAGCCACGGCAGTTTGTTACATTTCCGGATGCGAGATTTAATACTTGGTCGGAATACCACATATGATATAAAAGTGGACAACGAATCTTACACATGACAAGCAAAACAGATTGTTACTGTGGCTCCGAAGCAGGAAATGTTGCAATTGCAGCACAATTTGTTACTTTTCCACAAGTTTCATTTTAGGAAACCATAGACATTCGTAGGGAATGCATTGAATTTTATTGCCCGCCTCGATAGCGTAGATGGTAGCATGTCTGCCTCACGTTCAAGAGGTTCCGAGTTCGAATCTCCGTCAGGGTGAATTACTTGGATAAGGTATTTTCCAGGGTTTTCCCTTATCCTTACAGACGAATGTCGGGTAACTCTAAGCTCCATGAACCCTCGACACATTTCAGCATCATTTCACCCATTCCATTCACCGTCCGATATGACTTAACGCTGCAGGACGTGAAATTACTGTTGAATGCTTTAACGCAGGTGCATCTGACTGCAGAGCAAGCTGTCTCGGGTTTGTTTCCTGGCTCGGTATATGTATTTTTCGCCAGCCAAAAGTATACCTTCCTCAGAACCCCACAATATGAGTGCATGGTACTACACGGCAAATCACGGAAGCGTATCGGAAAATATATGTAACGGAATTGTTTACGCAAGCCTATCGCACACACACATAGGTGAGTGTACGTATACTCTGGTCAGGTGCTGTAGGTACTCTGTACAGCAAGGTGGCATACAACTACAGGCGCAAGAAATCATATATAACGTGATCGAATATTGAGCCAAGGAGAAAGAAGGGGAATCAAAATATCTTGGTGTCAAGCGACAAATTTACAATTTCAAATTTACATTTGCGAATAATAAATGGATAATGTTTCATATCACACACAGTTCCCAGAAGCTCTATTTGTATTCCGTCATTTACTGTATGCCAGGCTACTAATATATCGCTCTTCTTGTAAACAAGATAACAAGCGAATGTAGCGCTGGCACGTAACGTCAACAAACACACCTCAACGCTTTGCGTTGAATTTTTTCCCCCATTGCCTTAAATGCAATGAACATATCGGCGGCCGTTCCTCCTTTGGAAGATATCGAAGGTTCTAACTCGTATTCGTTGGGTTTTTTTATCACTAGATCACGCACACATTCGCACTCTCATTCATACTTCCAGGCAACGGTCATTTGCGATGTATTGTGTATGTATGACCTGTCTAAAATATCACTGGCACCTGTACGAGGGCTGTTCAATAAAGAATGGTCACAATCTTTTTGACAACGTAGCTTTGCTCATCCTCATAATTTTGATGGTCCTTCTCAAAATAGTCTCCCCTGGATGCGATGCACTTGTCCCAGCGTTTCTGCCAGTCTTCAAAGACATGCTGGAAACCAATTTTTGAGAGAAAACCCGCTGCGGCGAAGTGTTGTCCACCCCATATCTCACTTTGCGGTCACCTGAGATCGAAACAAAGCCACCTTGGTGAGAGCCAAGGAGTCCAACCACTCAGCCACGCCAGGAGGCAGACTATAAGAACTACTGCGCATGCCTAAAACGTCGCGCTTCAACGCCACGCCGCTAGGGACTCACATCTTAGTATGCCTTTAAGATAAGCAAGAGGTCCCGAGTTTGAAACTCGGTCAGGGTGAGTTACCTGTATAAGGTTCTTCCCGGGGTTTTCCCTTATCCTAAAGGACAAATGTCGGGTAACTGTAAGCTCCATGGACCCTGGGCTCATTTCAGCATCATCTCACCCGTTCCATTCATCGTCCGATGTGACTTAACGTTGGAGGACGTAAATTACAAAAAAAAAAGGATAAGCATGCAATAAAACTGCTTGAAGTACTTAAAATATACAATAATGCAATAACAACTCATACAAATGTCATATACCACAAAATTAGCAAAAATGCACTTATATATACAAGGTGGCCCCCGCAAGCCGTCCTCTGTAGTTTTATCTTTCCCGCATACGTTAGTGTAAGAAGGGTTGCCTCGACGCTGCTGTTCAAAAGGGAAGTGGACGTACAAGCGAAGCTTCACTGAGCGGAGCTGCCATCCGCGTACATATCCTCTGGTTTCGCTCTGATACGGTCGCGTGGCCGTCTAAATTTCGAGTCAGGTCTAACGTACTCAAAATGAGTACAAATATATCAATATGATCTAAGACGAGACCCATCACAATGCATGTGAGGCCCGAAGGCTGTTTTCACGTTTTCATGGAGATAGCTACCTTCTGCAGGTATTTTTAAACTACAGAGATTCGTTAATAACCAAGAGATCTTTCCAGGCACAGCGTGTTTTTTTTTTAATTCACTCCTCCAACGTTAAGTCATATCGGAGATGAGAGGAAGGGGTGAAATGATGCTACCCGACATTCGTCTTTCAGGATAAGGGAAACCCCCGGAACAAACCTTATCCAGATAACTCACCCTGGCCGAGATTCAAACTCGGGACCTCTTGAACGAGAGGCAGACATGCTACCATCTACGCTGCCGAGGTAAGCACAGCGTGTCGTACAGCATTTTTTTAAATATTGCTAATTGTGAAGCACAAATTGTGGTATTATATGCTGTTTATAAATTAGCTGTGAGTTGTTAAAAGCTGCCTTAAAACAGATAAATACTATGCTTTGCTACTTATGCGTATTCTTTTGGCAAGAGACAATTATTCCTCTACACAGAAATCTTTCCCCAGCCGAGGTATCGAGCCTGGTACCTCGAGGCAGTGAGCAAGTGCTATAGAGACGAGCTGTGGGACCAGTTTGGTGTTCGTTTTCGGTCTTACGCTTAGCAATGTCCCCTCTCTGTTGGTATGACATCCCCTTTACTGACATGTTTAGGCAAAGCTTTCGGCGGGCGCGTTATCCGGGAGTAACTAACTTAAACGAAGAACGGTTTGCGTGGGCCACATATACAATTCATTCTCGAATTAGATTTACCATAATAAAGACGAAAAGTAATCAAAATATCAACCCTACAGTTACCACCATGACATATGAATGTTTTTGTTGGCAGGAAAATGACTCGCATCCAAGTTTTCGTTTCAATGTTGAAGAGTTCAAGAACGATCGCTACATTCAAACGCGCGGATCCTGCCACTGGGCAGCATTTACGTAAAACTCAGGTATCACTTATAGATGAGTCAAACTTAAAACACGACACCTAAGCTCCATCCAAATCTACGGTGCTGATTTACAAATAACAATGCAACCTAGTTCTATGCATGTGCTAGCAATAAACAGAAGTTATAATTTTCAAAAAATGCATGTAGGTCTTTGATTCCTCTTTTCTTTGCATACCTTCGCTGGCCCTATCAACAGCCTTGCATTTATATCGCTTGAGGTTTCGGTCAGCAAGAAATCAATTAATTCAGCTTTGAGTGATCAGAAACCGGGAACGTGTATGAATGAACGTAGACTAGTTCCGGAAATTTGAAAAGGATCCTAGAGTTTAACAAGTCCAAGGTAAAATTGTGTTTCAGATAGGAATTATCACCATAAGATTTGGCAACATCAGGGGAGTCTTAAGTTGATAAAAAGCGCGCGCATTTCTACAATTTGTGTCTTTTCTTTCCTGTTTGGAAATGTTATAGAATGTTTTATAGAAAAGTTTTACTGTTTAACGGTAGTCCGTACCACCTAACTAACCGAGAGAGATTACCCAGGGGGCTTCGACAGTTGCCCCCATTAGGGAGGTCCGCGTTTGATTCCCGTGGCTGACCTACCTGACCCATGTTTTTTCGGGGGTTTCTCCGGGTCGCCAGGCGAATTCTAGGTAGGCTAATTACATCCCCGAATTTCCTGCCTCTAAATTACATCTCCATTATCATCTCACATCTGGTCTCTTTCAGGTAGTAGTGTCGGCGGCAGTCTCGGCGCTGCATGGCAAGATATGCTCGTAGTAAATACCTCCTTCGCTAGGACTGTCCCCGGTCTGGCCTCGTGAGCTATTTCTGGACCACCGGCTGTAAAGTCTATCTAGTCAACGGGTGTGCAGTTCCGACTCAAAGGAACCGGACCCTCCAGCCCACTAATGACCGTCATAAGTCTATCTCCACACTTCAGAAATGGAACACTGTCGTTGAGGACCAATAGCAACCCTGATTTTCTTGAAATGACAGTCGCATGTTTACTCCACAGTCTCAGTTGCCAAAGTTCCAACTTCCAGTTGATCTGTTTCATTACGTGCAGTAATTCGTTGTGTGTCACGATGTGGAGACCGTGGGAGGGAAATGCAGTGGTGAATGCAAATGAAGTAGTAGATAACATTCAGTCAAGTGAAAATAAAGTGATGAAAATAGTGTGGATAAATAGTAAAGTGTTGCTGGGCCGAGTTATGTTACTGGAAAAGCCTCAAAAAACAGTTATAACGGGAACTCTTTCTACGCAAATTCATGCGCTTGCTTTGAACACATATAAATATGTGCTGGAAAATAATATTGGTAAGGGGTAAGGTGCAATGAACCTGATGATAAATTCTGGGTATTCACTGAAATACAGTAAGAAATATTGTGACGAAAGGAATACCAAAAACGCTGATCAAGTGTGAAAACAAAAGGAAACGTTTCTCTAAAGTAGATAATTTCACATGCGATGTAATTCGCCGAGAAATTTATAGATTCTATGCAAAAGGGAGAGCGCCCACCTTAGACGAATTGGTTGCAATATACATATGTCAAAACTAAGGAAGTTTCGCAGTAATGCACATAAGATAATTTAGTTAGACGAAACCTCGTACGATACCCATGACCTATTGAGAAAGGTGGCAACCTTGCAGAAAGGACTGGGAGAAGGAGGGCCGGGGTTGTAAAACGATTATAAGGGTTCGTCAAAGGAGTCGGCCGACGTGCACACGAGTTAACTAAACAGACTTTACTGGCCTGCTGAGGAGTATCCAATTGGTAAATAAGTAGGGACCCTGACCTCCACTGCCATGACTTCTTGGGACAACCTCCTTGTCTCCTCTTGCCAAACCCTTCCTCCTAGGGATTCCCCACTTGGGGCATAGGTGTAATACTCCAAGACTGGAACTTCGTGCCGAATCCCCTACGTAGCCCTATACAATTATCTAAAGACCCTTTGGGGGAACTTCATTTTAAACTGCGAGGGTATTAGTTCGCCAGAATTTAGAGTTACCGTTACTTTAAGAGTTACTCTTCCTCGTGCTAAGATCCATTTAGTTTAATTTTCTATGCTCAAATAGTCAGCATCTTACCTCAAATAACACAGCTATTAGCCCAAATCAACTTATCCGCTGTTGCCAAATTCATGCATACACCCACGCATACCTGAGATTACGTCTCATAGTTCATAACTAGAGCAACCGGCAGCACATTATCGAATACCTATACTGTGCACCATTAAATGATCGCTTTAGGTAAATGTTACTTTATAAAATATTTCTAAAGGTATTGAATGAATTTCGTTGTTATATAAACATGGCTAAATGGGGGCATTATACTATCAGCTTTTAAAGACAATTTGCCCTTGTGTTGCAATTCATATGAAACCCATAATTTTCCTACCTATGCCGCTGTTCTGCCTTTGGATTTATTTCGAAATTTACTGGTCTGTAAGCTTTATTGTGATGCTGAAATCTGAACGTTGCCAACGACGTTCATTCATACGTTTGCAATTGCATATTAATGTCCAGTTGAATGAGTGCTAGATTATATTGCTCATGCTGATTGACCTGATTTATCGCACAAGCTGTGGAAAATCTGATTCATGAAAACCGTGCTTTGAAGTCAGGTCCTTCCTATCTCAAAAGCAGCTTATGCAGCATGATACCACTCGTGCTAAACACATACAGTGAATGAAATATTGCCAATTATCATCACTTTATACTAGATTTCGCAGCTCTTTCACAAAGTAGACACTCATCATGCTGTATTGTGCAGCGCACAAGCCAATTTCATATTTTCAAACATGATCCCGCTTCTAGCATGTTTTCTGCGTTAATGTCAATGAGCTTAATCCTTGCAAAAATCCATCATATGTGGAATAAAAAAGCATGGATGAAGCAATCTTGATGGAACTCCAGCACGCTAATGATCTCATCTAGCTTAAAAAGTAAAAAACTATATTCAGAAGTAGGCCAGATTAATATTTTCTTCATCAATCACAACCACCATGATCTATGAATTCTTCGCTGTAAGATATAATTTTTATTTCTCCGCAATATGTCATCATTCGGGCACTTAATTTTTCAAGAAATTTCGTTTACTGATAACTCCAAAACGGCGCAGCTTCACCAGAGAAGAGAAAGAGAAAATCTAGCTTCAAACGTAACTTAATAACAAATAAAAATCTATTTGTGTTCAATTTATTAGATGATTAGTGTGCACTATTTCAAAAGAAATTTGAGGGGGTAGGTGTGCCTTTGTTTACTTATGCTTTCTATCCGTTGAAGCTATTTATTCAAACAGACTCGCCAATGATAACTTTTTCAAATTCGTGAACCTGTTTGTCCTGAACTAATCAAATGTCAAAAATGAAATGCTTTATGCTTTCATTGCTCTTTACTTTGTTAAAGATTAATATTTCGGATCAATGTAAATCTATGATTCTAACAATGTGCAATAATGTATAGTTTATCTAGGGAAATTCAAAACCACAAGTTGCATTTGTAAACACTATTTCACAAATGAAAGTAATTGTTAAAAGCAAGAAAAGTTATTTGATATCCTAATGCCCGATTTTACCAACAGATGTTAAAATCGTCGTTAACAAATGTTACGTAACAGTTGTCACAGCGCTAACACAGCCAATAAATTTCTTGCATTCCACCAACCTGTTTTCAGAACATGTTAACAGACACGTGTTAACATCAAGGGACTTGTAAATATTACAGCTATAGATAGATCGTATTATTTTCTGAACGTACTGCGATGCGCTTTTATTTTCATTTTCGTCTGCACACAGCTGAAAAAATGCCGGGTAAACAAAATCGTAAACAAAAGCCGTAAGACAAGTTTATCATCGATGGAGACATAATTGTTACACTACAAATAAGTTGAGGTCGCAGCTAGGTAAAGATGTACACTAAATGAATTAGTATGTTACCAATTCTAAAAGAAGAATGAAAATGATTTAATACATTTGGAACCATTGCTAGTACATGTATCAGCTACTCCATATGTATATATCATCTTCAGACTTTTTTTCAGAATTGGTAACAGACTAATTCATTTAGTGTACATCTTTACCCAGCTGCCACCTCAAGTTAATTAGACTATAATTGAATTGGTGACGAAGTGTAAGGATATCGCGGAAAATAAGAGAACGGATGCGGTGAATGTAAAAGAGAAAGATGTCACGTGGGAAAAAATTGGAAACGTATTTAACTCAAATGCATGTGTCACTACTACAAGCACGAAACAACTTTGTCAGTATGACGTAAATTTAAGACGAGGTGTGAAGGAGAAGTGACGAGTGACTTGAACGTTTCAAGACGGGAGGTGGAACGTGTATTATCCACATAATTAAGTGAATTATTAAATCGCAAAGTTATTCATACTTGAAGCAAAAGCAAGATCAGCATATTCCTTTCGATGCATGTTCTAACCTCTCTTGTACTTCCGCAGTAACCTTCATAACAACTTGTTTTGACAGTCTATACCTCTGTAGAAAATTTTCTTCGGATAGTTCCTCAAAATCATTTCTCCTCATAGGCCGTACTCTATTACGAATGTCATTTACACGGTCTTAAATATAGCAAAACGACATCAACAGCTGCCTTCACCCAGCCATCTTGACTATTTACACTTGTTAAGAACTTAGCAACAGAAATTTGGCTTGTTAGTTTAACAAGAGATTTAACACGAGTGTTACGCTAACACTTGTTAGTGAAATGCATTTTTTGTTATAACTATTGCTGAACTGGTGTTAAGTTTTAACATCTATTGGTCAAATCGGGCATAACTCACATAGGCCTAAGTAGCACATGAATGAAAACCTCACCAATCACGGCATACACTGGTGAAAGAAAGGCCGCCATGTGGCACTTATTGATTTTAACAAAATAATAAAGTAACAAAACCTCTTCATGTGATCGTTATATCTAACAGTAAAGGAACGTAGCCCACCTCGGTAGCGTAGATGGTAGCGTGTCTGCCTCACATTCAAGAGGTCCCGAGTTCCAATCTCGGTTAGGGTGAGTTACCTGGATAAGGTTTTTCAGGGATTTTCCCTTATCCTTAAAGGCGAATGTCGGGTAACTCTAAGCTTAATGGACCCCTGACTCATTTGAGCATCATTTCACCAATTTCATTCATCGTCCGATATTACTTAACGTTGGAGGACGTAAATTACAAAAATAAAGAACGTGTGATAATTGCTGAGCGATAATTATGCGTGGTGTACAACTATCGATTTAGAGATCAGCGATTGGTCGGTATTTAACAAATCCTAGTACTTCAATGGTCTATACGAGGACAGTGACGTATGTGTGAAATAGATTAATTTTTCAGTACCTAATCAGAAAGACATGCTCATGCAAATCCAATATAAATGAACAAACAGCCCCTTTAACTGTAATATTTTGCACACGACACTTCAGAAAAACCGAACAGAGCAGGTAGAGGCTTCATTTCAGTATGGCAGTACACATATAAGGTTAGTGTTATTTTAATACACAACTACATCCCTGAACATGGTCTGACGTTACCGATTCATTTTGTGCTGGTCTGCTTATTTCTCTTATTACTGCGTAATTTGTTCCCGTACGGAGTGTGTTTGGAGTGTAAGAATAAAGACTGACGTATTTCTTTGATATCCATAAGTATTAGGTATCAAATGTATAATAAAATGATACAATACTTCCCAAAAATGCCCTCATTAGGAGGGTGTAAAGAAATAGGATTAGGGTTAATATTCATTAAGAGTAAAAATCAGGAATAAATTATGAAAGTAAAGTGATCAAAATAGGGCTATAATTCATATGTACAAACCATATTGATTCATTTAAAAGTTATAATCAAAATTCCAAACGTTTTCTTCATCCTGTATAATAACATAAATAATAAATGGAACAAGAATAACAAGAAAAAAGAACATAGTTTAATGTTTTAAAATAGGTAAGTTTTACTGAAGACACAAATGTCTTTCTTTTTTCTAAAATAACTCCGGATATATTTACTACACATGTACAATATAAAATTCAAAACATAGGATAATTGATGGCGTTTCGTTTTGTTCTTTTTTATGTCCTTCGTAATAAAAATTAATGGCAAGCATAAGTTTGTTTTATGGGGTGTCAAAATTACCACGGTGGATATCCTTGCCCCAAGGCAAGCACAGAGGCGACACAGAACTTCTCGTTTTATTGTGTGACAAAGTAGGAATTCAACAAGGTCAGTTACAATGTTTCATCTCTGACTGTTGGCGACGGCGCCTAACAGTGAGCTGAAACCTCGTCAGTTGGGAGATAATTTATGACGGTTATAAAGCGGTTATGTTATTTTTCCAAACGGTGTCTAACAATTCCTCGCCACTAAATCCATCAGCACAGAGGTATTACACCTTGCAGTTGTGCTAGGATTTGTGACATCCTAGGCATTACCTTTTTCGGGGCTCTAGGGCCTAAATATTAAAGTAATGATATTATTAATTTAATTGTATTATTATTGCTCGGTACCGAGCACCATTGACAAAAGTTTGTGTATGTGCGCATGCGTAGAGATAGATTGTTACATCCGTCCGTCGCTGCTGGCAGATTTTGGTAAGTCTGAATAATTTTTCTGCGTACCCACCTCTAAAAGGGTTTAACCGCAGGTAGCATTTTATTTTTCTCGAGATATGTAGGGTGACTTTGTTAAGGTTTAGATGGCAACTGAGCAAAAGGGAGCAATGTTGCCCCTTTAAGCTGATTTTGTAGAACGCAATACCCGTTACACCAAAATAGGTGTAAATAGTTTTGTGTTCTGGTATGATGATTTCAAAGGCCAACACTCTCTGATTGGGAAGTAATGGAGCTCAGCTTTAGCTGCTGTTAAGGAGTTACTCCTTGGTTATCTCGGATGCCCGCATGCCATATAGGGTAACCGGTGACGCCTGAAGCGGCGCCTAGTAGGGTCATAATCCCCAGGGACCTGACGAGGGCGCTTTGATGTAATAGTAACCGTGCGTAGAACTTTTGAACCCAGCGCCTAATTTCATCCTGCACATATGGAAGAGATTAGACTTCTGAAGTAGTCTTACCGGAAAGTAACGGCCAACAGTAGATGAGCCTGAGTTCTCTGTTCTCTGCCGTTTGAAGGTGCCGTACCCAAATGTCTACGGCCATACACCGGACCTCACAGGCATACAGCATTACAGGAATAACAAGTGACCGGAAAAGGTGTAACAGCAAACGAACTGGCATCTCCCTAGAGCACGGTAATATGCTCACGAGAAGTTGGACCCTAGTCCAGCCTCACTCCCAGATAGGTGAGAGAGTTTTCCCACTCGATTCTTCGGCCTCGGTAGGCGAATGTGGGGCAGTCGGCGGAGATTTGGCGCTTTGTGAAGCAAATCGCATGGCTCTTGTCTGGATTAACAGACATTCGCCAGCGTTTGCACCACTCTTGGACGAGGCGGAGGTGTCTTTGTGCAGGATTGAAGGCTCTTGGCCGGTGTTTATCTGTGCGGCACAGGAGCAAGTCGTCGGCAAACTAGACCATTATGACCTTCAGCTGACTAGGGAAATCCGCCATACAGACACTGAATAGCGGTAACCTTAAATGTGCGGTGTTTTTAAAAAACAGTGTAGTATGGTGGTAAGTTGTTGGTAGTTCCACTCTGATGAGTTTGTGCAACAAGCCCGCGTGGCAGGTCGCAGAGAAGGCCTTCTCCACATCCAAGGATACTGCAGTAGTATAAGCTCACGTCCTGGAATCTCAGGGCGGCACCCTCCACCACTCGCAGCAGCTGATGGACTGTGGAGTGCTCTGGACGAAATCCAAACTGATGAGGCGGGATGGCTTGAATGTCCCCTAAAGAGCGGTTTAGAATTAGCCTCTCAAGAATCTTTGAGAGGGTTGGAGGGAAACTGATGGAACGGTAGTTGGATGGGTGCACCGGGTCCTTCCCAGGTTTCAAGATGCATATCACCCTGACCTCACTCTACTCTCATGGAAAGTACCCCAGGACGAGACACATATTGAACACTCTAAGCTCGGCGTTGAAGGGAAGCTCGCGGAGGATGAGGGGAGTTAACGCATCAGGAACCTGCCTTTTTCATTTTGAGACGCTAGATTACACCCTGGAGTTCACTAGAACGGATAATGGGTAATCTAACTTCATCCTGAGGAGAACGTCAAAAGTATCGTCGTACCTCCCTGCGGACTCGCTCAGAAAAGATATCGTCCTGAGAGTCATCTCTTGGACACATAGTGGGCCGTGCCGTGGCTCAGTGGTTAGACCACTTGGTTCTCACTAAGGCGGCCCGGTTTCGATCCCAGGCGACCACAAAGTGAGATTGTAAAGTGGACAACACGGTGCTGGGAGGGTTTTCTCCGGGATCTCCGGTTTCCCCCGCCACCTCATTCCACCGGTGCTCCATCTTCATCTCATGTATCATCAGTGTCATCACCTGCGATGCCGTATGTAGTAAAAGCGGGCGTTAAACACTACACATTTTGGACACATAGTGCGTTCAAGGTAGTCGGCGTAACATGGCCACAGCGATTATTAAGAAACTTGGTATATACGTGACAGAGCGTTGAGGCGCATTGGCCTTCATTGACCAGCGCTGCATTCGCTTGTTATTAGCAGATCGAAATATAGTAACCTGGCGCACATTAAGTGACGAATCAATTATAAAGCACTTGTGAGCTGTGTGCCTGCTATGAAATTAATTTATTAATTAATTGCTACACACTACGTAAATTACCATTGCAGCCTCCCGTTTTGTGGCTTGACACTAAAAGATTTTTATTCCCTCTTTTTCCCTCTTTTTATTCTTCCTCGCCACAATATCAAATTACTTTATATAAAATTCCTTGCGCCTGCCGATGTATGACACGTTGCTGTCCAGAAGACATGGTTACACATGATCAGAGTGTACATATGTACACTGTTCCGCCATGAGCGATAGGCTTCCGTAAACAACTCCGTTGTTACACATATTTTCCGATACGCTTCCACGTTTTGCCATGCAGTACCATCCTTTGAAACATGGATTTAATTAACAAATAGGTAGGGTCAATATATATTCAGGATCCTACATACACAGTGTATCTTCTACTACCTCAAAAAAATTATGTCGAGCTCAATTAGAGGATAAGGAAGTACATCTTTTTTTCGGTCGAATTATTTAAAAAAACTGCCACTCTATTTGATGAAAAATCAGAAATATTGAGGTTTAAAATAGCATATCGGTTTATTTACCAGTTTAAACATAGGGGGGGGGGGTGCTTAACCATACCGATTGTATTATTTCTTCTCCTCACTTTCTCGCAACTTTTATTTTCTTGTTCAAACTTCAGGTGCCCTTTTCTCAAAAAGAATAAAGGTAGGTACACCAAATTTTTAAAGAATATTTATGGGAACTCTCTCTCCATGTTAAAATACATTTTGTTCAGATTGTTAAATAAACCTCAGAATTGAAAATTATTTATGAACAAAATATTACCCTTTTATTAGTTGATTGATATTTACAAAGTGTGGAATGTATTGAAATGTGGAATGTATTGAAAAAAAATAACTAGCTCAGAGGAAAGTGCACCTGAAGTAAGGATTACAGCCTACTGAGTTGCGTAGCTAGTGGTTCAGGCTTTTTCCGGGGTTTCCCTTGCCTTGAAAGACGAATGTCGGGTACTAAGTTCTATGGAACCTGGGCTCATTTGAGCATCATTTCACCCTTTTTATTCCTCGTACGATATGACTTAACGTTGGAGGACGTAAGAATAAAAAAGTAGCCAGACGTCACCTGCCACAAATTTAAACGAGTGTTATCTTGTTATACATTATTTGCTGAACCACTTGGAAGTATAACGTAGCCCAATACTCCCTCAGTAGTCTGCCTTTCTAATGACCTCACAGAGCCTTTCAAACCTTTTATTGTATTTTACCAGACAAGGTAGTTCTATTGCCTATTTCGAAAACATTACAAGCTGTTCAAAAGCACGAGAGGAAAAGAAAGGGCAGTGAAGGGGGAGAGTGGAAAGAGGCGAAAGACGAAAGAAAGTGTGGAAGAGATAAAGGAGAATTAGGGAGAGAGGAGAGGGAAGGATAGAGAGATGGATTGATATATAGCACAAAACGGATAACTCGAAGAGCGCCGTAGGTTCCACAGTAAGCAATAAAGACTGCAATGTATGTTAAATAAAATTCACAAGATGAAAACGATTTCCCTTTAGTGTTTGTTGTTTGGTTTCAAGGTAGCTAGTTACCAGTTGACTTGGTACAAAGCGAACAATTCTGTATAATTAAGCGGCCTCATTGCTTGCGAAAAGCCGTCAATATCTGATGCACTGTCGAACAAATCCCGGGTCTCACAGAAGGATTTACCTCTTCAGTTTACATCAAACAGGTAGAGGAGACCTTCTTTGTGAGCCTGTCAACTCGCTTGCTACTTGAGTGCCGTAGATGTCATTGCTTTGGCAAAATTAGTTAGCCTTCGGAACAATTTCTTATTGAAATGCAAATTTTATGAATGGGGAAACGTCTGGAAACACCGACTTCTCCTTTCTGTAGCTACTCCGTTCCCCCCAGTGTAATTTCTTTGGCGCATGTATATTTTATTTTTATTTTGAATACGAAGTAAAATCCATTTTGCATACAGAGAGAGTTTCCAATCCGTAAGAAGAAACGTGACAATATCAAAGCTCCAGCTCATGTGTTTTTCAGAAAGAAGTACTAAAGAACACCGAAAGTAAAAACTGTAAAAGAAATCCAGCTGCTATACATCGGGAAAAAAGCACTCGAAATCTAAAAGAACTACAATTTGTTTAACAGAAAAGAGCTCTCTCAGTAATATCCCTTGTTTACCCTCCTTCAGAGCGTTTTAAGAAAGAAAATAATTTTAATGTATAAGGTGAATTAGTTCTCGTTAAGCATATTACCGAACATAATATATGTAAAATAAAGTAGTTTAC
Organism: Mantis religiosa; assembly: GCA_030765055.1. Classification (NCBI taxonomy): domain Eukaryota; kingdom Metazoa; phylum Arthropoda; class Insecta; order Mantodea; family Mantidae; genus Mantis; species Mantis religiosa. The sequence goes on along the minus strand of CM060948.1, from coordinate 47,554,310 downwards.
CGAGAGTATAGAAACGTCTTTATCGTGAATAACTTTTAGCCCGCCTCGATAGCCTAGATGGTAGCGTGTCTGCCTCACGTTCAAGAGGTCCCGAGTTCGAATCTCGATTAGGGTGAGTTACCTGGATGAGGTTTTTGCCGGGGGTTTCCCTCATCCTGATAGACGAATGTCGGATAGCTCTAAGCTCCAGACTCATTTGAGCATCTCTTCACACATTTCATTCATCGTCCAAAGTCTGTGATTCGTATTTTCCTGGTAAACCACTAGGGGTTCTCATATACAACGAGATGTACACCGTTTGTGGCGACTTACTATGCTGAATTACGTAAGTCCCAGGTTTCATACAAGGGCCGCGCCGTGGCTGAGTGGTTAGACCTCTTGACTCTCATCAGCACGGCCCGGGTGTACCCCAGGGGACCGCAAAGTGAGATTTGTGTTACACAACATGGCATTGGGACGTGTTTTCTCCGGGAGTTCCGGTTTCCCACGCCATCTCATCCCACCGGTGCAACATTTTAATCCTATACATCATGAAAGTCACCACCTGCGGTACCGCATGTAGTGAAAGCGGGCGCTTTAACACTATACATTTCATTTTTCCAGGCTCCATAGTCAAACCACTGTTGATGTATAATTAAATTGTTCTTCCACATTAACCATTAACGCGGCCCTAAAAGTCCTCGGCAATGGAAAGTTCTACACACTTCATCCAATTAAGCTGAAGTGTTGCGTATTTCAACATAATTAAAATATTAATTGCATAATAAACATTAATTTTTGTGGTCCTATTTGTTCATGATTTAAAAGGGATACGAAAATGGAATCGTACTGTCTGCCCAGCACAAGAAGCCAAGGTAGAGGAATGTGTAACGTAATAACTTTTGTTGGGCGCACGGTGTTTATTCTCAACTTCCGCGTATGCCAAGGATGCTAGTTTCGTTTGAAATGTACAAGAATTGTGACATAACTCACTCATACATAATACTTATCACTGCAGTTACTGCAACAAGCATTAGATATGGCAACATGGGTAACTCATGCATTATTTCCTACAGCTTCACAGAGCAAATAAACAGTTCACACCCCTCTTGCCTTCTTGTGGTGGGTAGACAGTAAGTAAATGCTGCCATAAATAAATATCTGACAAAGCATCCATGTTTTAAAATCTGTTTTAAATTCGTTAAAAAATGCAGTTATTTCCGATAAAATAGTGTATTTTCTCGAAAAATGTGTATCTAACTCTTTCTTTGAGGGAAAGAAATGCAAAAGATTCTTAAAGTCCTAAATAAAACAAAACAGACTCTATATTACCTCATACATCTGAAAATTCCAAAAAAGCTGAACAGATCATGATGAAACTGTTAAAATGAGAAAAATACATGAAAACCAGAATACAAGAAGATCCAACCTTTAAAATTTCCGATCTTTGGGCATTCAAATGATCAGAAGGGCAAAACTACAGCTAAATTACCTTTCTAACATATATGAGAATTCTTCAAGGAACATTTTTAAAAAGCTACTGATGTCTATCTGTCGAAATGTATGCGTCAGAAAGAAAGGAGGAAAGAAATGGAGAGAGAGGGAGGGAGGGAGGGAGGGAGAGAGTGTGTGTGTATGCTTATAGTATGCTCAAAGGATGCCAAAAACCGTTCTAGTGCTCACTTATTTGTACAGGTTATACAGCAGTGGTAATGGAGATTGAATGGACTGAAAAATAGAGAAATTAACAACGGAAGATGTAGATCACAATAAGGACAAACGCATTAATTACTTAGTAAAATATACTATGAAAGTGACAATCATGTTTAATGTTTAACTTGGAAACCAAATTACAAGTATTCTGATACGCTTTTTAAACACTTGTTAGGTTCATTTCGCATTCTTGCAGTATTCAATCCAGCTGATGTCTAACGTAATATGGGGAGCATTCTAAGATCTTCGTGATAAAAACTGAAAATATTCTTAGCCAATGAGAGCAAAATGTTTCCTCCAATATTTGTGCGTATGATTATAGTGAAAATCTTAAAAGGCAGCCCGTAGTTTTGATGTTATCACTGTTCAATGCAAATGTCGTGCTATTTTGGGTTCACGAATAGTTTTGTGGGTAATTATTTGTAACTTCACTTATCTTTAAGGAAATTAACCGTAAGGAAAGAATATTTTCTACATATTAGGTATAAACTAGTGCTGTAGATTGATCAAAATTTTTAATCGATTAACCATGTTGCTTTAATCGATTAATCTATCGATTAATTCAGATATTGTCTGTTCGAAAATTAGATATAAGGATTATATAAAGTAGTTCAATACTCTTATGCAACTTTTAAATATTAATAGTTTGCATCAAGTGCAAATGCTTTTTAGTATTGAATTAGATCTGCAATACTTTTGTTAGTAACTGTTTAGTAACATATATCAATATCTATTGAGATTTGTGAGACTGACATGCAAATAATAGTTTACATGAAGACCCATCTAGTCACTGTTGTTTCATCCATGATTTTAAACATGTAAGTGCATTCACATGTCTTGAATTAAGTGCTGCTCTTCGTTTGGTGACAATCTTTCCTGCATCACTAAACACACGTTCACAGGAAACCGATGTAGCTGGTACACAAAGTAATTTCTTCGCTGTGGATGACAACTGAATATAATGTGTCTTCCACCACTGAAGAGGATTTGCGAAGTCGTCATCCAGTTCACCGAAAGACTTGTAGACTCCTAAGTAACTTTGATTCGTTACTCAAGTCCAGAAATCTCCTGTTGAGCTAACATATTCTGCATATTTTAATGTGTCCAATAGCTTATATCTTTCAAATGGTATAACTTGTCAATTCCTTTACAATATCTTTTGATGGAAGATTATACAAACTGTTTCCAATAGCTTCTCTTGAAACTTCCTTTAGCCTCTCATCCGAAACAATATTGATAGGTCAGCTATCCTTTACTATCCATTTTACGATTTTATTTGTTAATTCAGCTTGCTTGATGGAACAAAGCGGTTTGGCTATGAAATTATTTAGATTGGACTGCGATGCCTGAGGAACAGTTGGAGATGATTCGTTAGCACTTTGAATAATCATTTGAAACACACCCATCCATTTCAAACTTCTAGCACTAGCACTATAAATAAATGATTTCACACAAATTTTACAAAACACTTTTTTTTCTGCCAGACACTTCACCAGATTCATTTAGCTTAAAACAAAATTTACACACAGTTTCCCCCGAAAATTTTCGTATGCCACAGTTTTAATTCCACTAAAAACCAAACGTTTTTCCTTATTTTAACTTTTTAACACAAAACTTTCACTCACTGTCACGAACTCAGAAACATTACTGGCTTACTGCAGTTTACAGCAAAGTTACACCACCACCAACCATGAGAATATGGATCGGTTATTGTTTACATAGCTGCGTAAGCGAAGTGTTCGGTTCAAGGTTGTACAGCTCAATTTATGCTAGTAAGCGATAAATAATCAGTTGCATACGATATGTTGTCCCACACAAGCTGTAAGGGGAGAAACCTCTGTATGTAGTGATGTACCTCTTAGAATATTTTACAACAAAAGTGTTATTTAGACTCTCTCGGGGTTCAGAGTGATTTCTTTTAGCTTTCAGGAGTTATATTAACTCAAAGTTCAAAGAACATTACGTGTCTAGTGAAAGCTTGATGCATTGGAAAGGCTGCTTAGGTTGGAAGCAATACATTAAAACAAAGAGGGCCAAATTTGGCTAAAAGAGTTTTGATTAATATTTATTGTAATCGATTAATTTTAATCGACTCGATTATTCGATTAATTTTTTTAATCTATGATCTAAAATAAAAAATTAATCGATTAATAGTTTTGGTTAATCGGTTAAATCACGCAGCACTAGTATAAACTGACTGATAAATCGGCCGCGGCAGATCAGTTCTAGTTATTTGAACATGGAATAAATCCAGCAGTTAAATTATTAAAACAATACCGACAGTTTGATTCTTTAATTTTCAGAGTTTGGTATAACAAGACAAAAATATTGCTACCGTAACGTTGACAACGGAAGTGGAAGTGACTAATGATGTGCACAAACGTTCACAAAACTGTTTCAACACATTTCTTTGAAAGTTTCATCAATTTCCTTAAAGATAAGTAAGTTATGTTAGAAATAATGACATTTTGTGTAGTATTTGTTGCTTCACAGTTGCTAGCTTCCATCTTTACGTATTATAAGACATTTTGTTTCATGCTCATGTGTACTACTATACTTGTAGTTCATTTATTGGAACTATTTTTTATTTGTTATATTGCATCATCTAAGCACAGTGGCAGTCGGAGATATTTGGCAGCCTGACTCGGTGACGCCTCGCGCATTTTTGCATTGTAAGCGATGTAATAATGTCTGCTGAGAATTAAAGCAACCCTAGAAATTCACGCTGTCACATAGCCGCAATTCCTGAACTACATTTACCCTGATTTCAGGTTTACAGTTAAAACGCATAGTTCCTTTGAAAGATGCAACGAGTTTGTCTTCAGCAACAAAACTTTTCCTGGAGAATGTACCCGAGCTGCTCCAATTCCATTCGATTTCTCCATGTTATAGGTACGGAGATCTTAAACCACATATTTCAACTGTTTTTGTTCAAACCTTGTCATAGAAGTGTGCATGATAATTTCGATTAAGAAATTAATATCCATAGGCCAACAAACATTAGTAAAACATCTGACTCCTATTTACAAATAACAGAAATTTAAAAATGAAAGGCTTTAAATTTTGCATCTTAGTTCTCCAACATAGTTCTTTGCAACTAACAAATAAATACCTTTCTCGAAAAAAAATTGCGTAATATTTTTAAATTTCTAAAAATCAAGTCATGTGTTAAATTAGCATATACCGACGTTTAAAAAATCTGGCAAAATGAACGAAAACGACAATATAATTTTAAAAAATCTCAGTTGGTGTTTGACAACCTGCACGTGTCTAACTAACGGTAGCATATTGTCACTGGAGCGGCCAAAATAGCAATACCCCAAACAGATTCTCCATTTCCTTGAAAGAATATTCTAAAATCTTTTAATTATAGAAATTTTTGTCAAAAATAAGTATGAAATGCCCTTAAACTCACTGCTTTTTGCTTCTGAATTCTAACTTTTAATGAACTAGTTACTTTAAATAAACCGTATTTGGGACTTCGACCTTCGTCCTCGACCATAGACCTCTGGTTACGATTATAATTTCTAGGTGTGCTACTGCATGTCATTACTTTTAACCCTAAAGCCAATTCCGAAACCAGGTTTCATATTTGTCATAGGCATGGTAACGGAAGCGATTTGGTTATCATCGCACGACGAATTGGTGCCCCCCCCCCCATGGCATTCAACACCGAAATTTCCAAGTTTGACTCCCAATTTGTTCCTTTGTAAAGGATGGGGAAAGCTCATGTAAATAACTGGCGGATGCAATTTGGGATTTCACTTAACTGCACTTGTTGATCTTTACATTTTATTAAATAAAAAAAAGCAGGTTCATCGTATAGGGATAAATTAAGATTTTTATGACGTAAAACAATTACAAATATCTGTTGTTCTACGGTTTAAGACTGCTATGTTGTAAAAATAGTCCTGCGCCGTGACGTACCGGGCTAAGGCAGCATGCCTTGGTCCCTGGCAACGGAGAGCGGCCCGGGTTCGATCCCGGGTTCGATAGTGGGGATTTTAGGTCCCGGGTATATTACCGGGACCCACTCAGCATCGTGAGGAAAGTGAGGAGCTTACGCTAGGTAAGCGGCCCAGGTCACGAAAACAAACCTTCCGGCTGGGGGATGCCGAGATGCTGACCACATCTCTCCTTATCGGTTGGATGATCGCCCACCTCTGCCGTAAGTGGGCATGAGGCCGGCAGTCAGGTTGGTAGGCTCAGGCCCAATTGGGGCTGTTACACAATGGGTTGCGTTTTATGATGTAAAAATAACAACAAAACTGAGACTGAGGGATTATTGACGTCTTGTTGACTAACCCTTAGCCCCACCATAAAATGTTGTGCATTTTCTTTCCTTCGCTTCCAACAGGGTAAACTTTTAAAGTGAAATAAACTAAGTTGTCCTCTTCTTCCGGAACATCCCGTAATTATCGTCATATAAAATAAATGATACTGGTTTAAACTGTGTCAATCTTTAGATAATACCTCCTCGTATATATCGTCTTCTGATGCTCTGACAAAGCTTTCATTTTTATGCCAATGCAAAGTACCTAATCTGGTAATACGACAGCCTAATGTGATGTGATAACCTAAAAAAGGTCAGGTAACTAATGTGACAGAACACCCGCCGTTAGAAGCCTGAAACCCTTCTGAAAGTAAACAACTAAACCACAGTTCTAAAATAAATGTACAGCAGATTCAGTTCTACTGAAATCTCGAATTGTGGATATTTGCCTAACACCATATACCTAAACATCACTTTTTATTTACCTTGGCAGGCAGGACCACAGAAATTCTTTAAACCGGAGAGGGAGATAGAGAGACAGAGAGAGAGAGGGGGAGAGGGGGAAGAACTAATCAACAAATCATACGAGGGCTCAATAAAGAATGATCACAATTTTTTTTGACAAAGTACCTTTACTCATCCTCATAATTTTGGTGGTCCTTCTCAAAATATGTAGTTTCCCCTGAATGCGATGAACTTGTCCCAGCGTTTCTGCCAGTCTTCAAAGACATGCTGGAAACAATTTTTGAGAGATTCTTCAAAATCGCCACCGCAGCCTTCATCACTGCTTCTGATGATGGATAATGCCTCCCACGAAGGCGTTTCTTCAAGTTAGGGAATAGAAAAAAGTCACAAGGGGCTAAATCCGGACTATAGGGAGGGTGAGAGATGCACTTCACGTTGCTTTTTGCAAGGTATTCAGCAACAACATAGTCAATATGCAGCCGCGCATTATCGTGGTGCAGCATCCAGCCTGCTTCACAAAAATGTGGTCTTTTGCGCCTGATATGGAGTTGCAATGTTTTCAGGACACCCCTGTAGTATTGTCCAGATACTGATGTGTGTGCAGGTACAACATGCTGATAAACCATTCCATGAATATCAAAGAATGAGATGACCATAACTTCCCCAGTAGAAGCAACAACTTTTGCTTTTGGGGGGGGGCGGGGTTGGTGATGAGGGAGATTACCACACTGAGCTTTGCTGTTTGCTCTCAGGATCCAAATGATGTAGCAAAGTTTCATCAGCAGTGATTACGTTTGAAAGAAATTCCGGATCTTCCTCTAACATCAACTTTAACTTCATGTTACCCCCATTGCAGCGGTAGGCGATACTGAATGTCTGAACTTGCCTGGTTCTCACAGTCGGGAACCAGGAGTAGCAACAATGAAACTACTACGGCGTGTTTGTTTCACATTAAGCTAACAGAATATAGTAAGATTGAATTTTAGTGCGAAAAATTATGACCGTAAAAGAATTGTGATCATTCTTTATTGAAAAGCCCTCGTATAATGCTATACTGCATCCATCTTAAGAAACACGCTTTTTGTATTGCTTCGCACCCACGTGTACACTTTGGCCCATGTGTTACGTCATATTACATTCAAACAAGTTATATGCACAAGAGTAGCTTACCAGTAGGTTTTGTTTTGTAGGCTTCTGTTCGTGGAATTGCTCACAGGAAAGTGTGCTTCTTAGGACGGCAGGAGTATACAGACGGTACTATTAATTTTTAACACAACCAATATGCAACTTTAGTTCTTTCAACGACAAAACTTACCAAAATTGGAGCTTCCTGGATGTATGTATCCCTGGACGCTCCAGTCGAGTCGGTGTTGTCAGCGACGGAAGAACCTGAAAAGAAGAAATTATTTCTGCTAATGAAATTGAAATTGGGGTATTGTTTATGGAGGCTTGGCTTTACGCCCAAGGCGTCCCATTCTACCGTCCAACAATGCAAAGAAGGGCCCTCTAAGGTATGTGCTGCCTTACACAGTGCGAATGTGTGGCAGAGAACACCTGCTACACAAGGAGCAGACCGTTAAAAAACATACGCCCTATTCACTCTGTACACTAAAACCGAGAAGATTCATTCACAAAAGTAGAAGCCGTCAGAATGTTTTTGAATGGTCTGTAACTCTATTGACATGGGGTGTCAAACTTGTCCAAGGAGGGTGTGGGAACCTTCTCCAATCCCCCTGCGTCTCAGGGCTCGGAGACTTACTCTCCTTTGGAGGACATTGTATTGGGCGTGAAAGAGGCTTAATTTTGCTCAAATTTCCCTTGATCAGGCTTAAGGTTGATTTACGTGCCATAAATCTACGACACGAAACCGGCTTCACTTCCCTTCCAATGGAAACCATACTACGGATTTTTACGCCTGGAAATATCCGCCACATTCCGGAGTGTGAATTCACGACCGCGCAAACCAGAGGTCAGCATGTGCTAATGGAATAAGGCAAGGCTGCACTGAAAATTCCCCGAAAATGTTGAAAATCATTAAATTTTCTTTTTTGGCATTTTAGTGTTTGTAGTAATAGATGGCATGCTATTTTTATCATTTGCATCATTGTAGGCCATCACGTAACAATTTAAAAGACCTTTAGCAATCGTTAAAAGTAACAATCACTACTTTAAAGTTCATTTTCTGAGAAACTTTTTTTCTAACACTTTTCATTATACCAAATGCCTCACGCGTCAAAGTTTTTCATTTAAATCGGTGAAACTTCCAGGATAGGTCCATAATATGTAAATAAGTAATTCCACATTCCCTTTTTTTTAATGCTCATGTTTTGAAAATTATATGATGTTAAGTAATAAAATAAGTTAATATTTTCTAAATTTTGAGAGCTAACAAGAAGAATATATTTTAGAACAAATTCTACAATAGTATTCCAAAAAAAAAAAATGTGGGTCTTTTAAAATTCCTCTGTACTAGCCAAAAACAAAGATTCAACTTAAAAGCTCAATATTTTGACGCGTAGAACACTTTTAATTTTTACAATATTTTCACAAAAAATAATTATTAATTAATGAACAATTTTTGTAGCAACATAAAAATTTGCATGCAAGTTTAAAATGATTCTCTAATTATGTGACTAAATTTCATAATGATAAGTTTATTATTTTAGAAGTTGGAATTTTCAGTGTAGCCTTGCCTTAAGTAGTATAAAGGTGATTAAATGTTTACAGTAGCGCCCAAGACGACAGGGCTGTCAATTGTTTTAAAGGTATTTCACAAATATTGTTACATGCCCAGGGCTTGTATCGAGTTAAGATGACAGTCATACTTTTGGCGTCAACTGAAATGTGTACATGGAAAGCCAGCTAAACACAGAAAAGGACGAAAAATCATGGAAAATAGCACCACCAGACACAGAACAGGTATGTAAAATTTGTATCTCAATTGCTTGTTTACTAATTCTATTGGCCATTGATCGTACGTGGCAAAATAAATCTTGGGAAATTTGGGGAATGGAACTTGGCCAGCATTCGCCTGGCAACCCGGGAAACCCCCCGAAAAAATCCCATAGGTCAAATAGGCCGGCTACGGGAATCGAACCCAGGCCTCCCGATTGCGAACCAGAGACGAAACCGCCTGAGCCATCCCGCTCGCGTAGATAAACAGAATACCAAAAGGTTAAAGGACAATTAAACAAGCTTACCAATATATATAATTATGTAATATGGCAAATTTATGTAAAATAGCGTATTTTAATACATAAGTAGGTCGTATTATGCATGAAGTATTACCAAGTTGATGGAGCATGCTGGCAAAGCAATAATAAAATAAAAGTAAACCTACGTGTAATTCGTGACATAAAGCTAGAGGAGATGCACCCAGTACCACACGGTGTTAATATCTCGTAGTTGCCGATAGATAGTAGAAGCTCATGGTGTGTACTTATACAAACAACTATGTTTGTTACCAACACAAAGTTTTCCCTCCTCTTTGACCGTTGAATCAGAAGTTATTGTTCAGAGAAGTCGTGTAGTGAACTGGAGCTGTGCTGTTAACTTGCAGACATTGCTGCTGCCTTGTCCGGTGAAGAACTAATTAAGTATTTGTACTCATATTATTTGGTATTAAGAAGATTACACAAACACAAAATACAGTGTCGGTTTAAAAGAATCGTGCCGTGCTATGACGTTATATATACGTACGTGTGAGTTGCTCAGTACCGTACGATAGCAACTTTCCCAATACCGTACGCGAAGGTATATTTTTGTCCCCTGAACTTGCACTGACAGATTAATTTTTGTTTATAGGCATTCCTGTCAACATGGAGGCCAAAAAGAAAGGAAAATGGTTAGCAGAAAATATGAAACAGGCAAAAAAATTGAGATAGAAAGATCAATGAGCCTGGGAGTAGCAATATATATTGCTGAAAGATTGTAATAGAAAGATCAGTGAGCCTGGGAGTAGCAATATATATTGCTGAAGTATTAACATCAACTCTGTATAAGTTGATGTTGCAGGATAAGGCACAAAAAGAGAAGAATAAATTAATAGCAAAGGGACGCAAGACTAACATTAATAACACTATAAATAGACAGCCTAGCTCTAACTCTGTGCCAACAGAAACTGGAAATAGTGAAGAGCCTTCCAAGACCAAAAGAAAATTAAATTTTCGAGCCAAAACCAGTGTCGATTGAAGTGTTCTAACAGTGTATCATTTGCTTAGAAATCACAGAGGAGGTTTGGGTTCAGTGTAATTCAGTGTATCGTGCAAGGGTTGGGCAAATGTTTAATGTACAGAACAAGAGAACATTGATTGTTATAGTTGTGATCACTGTGTTTAAAAAAAGTGTTTTATTAGTTCTAAGATATTTTTATTTTGTTGTGATAATCTCTTGACAACGGTTTGAAAAATATATTATCATGTTACCGTGTTCTGTTTTTATCTCAAAAATACAATAATTATGATGACAATAATTATCTTGTGATGTATTATTCATTTCCCTTGCTTTATTTGGAAATATGTATTTATTTACATCTGTGCGGTACTGGGAAACACTTTTTGAGATGCGCATTGATCACTAATATTTACTTTAGTTATTAAAAGTAAGCATCTCCCCTATAGCTAGTATCATTAATTTCTAACACAGCACAATCACTATACATCTTCAATCCTCTCAACAATAAACGGTCTATACTCACCCAAATTGGCAATTCAAAGCTGGTACTAAGTCAGCTATCACGCTGAACACACTCTCAAGCGGACCTCGTCAGCCAATTTCCCTGAAACAAAGCAATTGTTTCTGTTAATGAAACTAAAATTGAAGTTTCAAATAAGCTAGCTAGTATCATTAATTTCTAACACAGCACAATCACTATGCATCTTCAGTCCTCTCAACAAAGATCTATAATCACCAAAACTGGCGAATCAAAGCTGGTACTATATCAACTATCAAGCTGGACACACTCCCGAGCGGATCTCGTCAGCCAATTTCTCTGAAACAAAGAACTTTTTCTGTTAATGAAACTGAAATTGATTAAGGGGAGCCAGAGCGGCATCCTGGGGTGAAATTGCCAAAAATAATCTTCCCCGATGCTCATAGAAGCGAATAACGATATTTATTTTCTTGTTCCATAGTTTTAAAAGTCCTAAATAGACTCATTTTGAAAAGGCTGCAGTGTGCCACGCCCCCTATTAGCCATTTGTAACTGTGTTCTCTCCTTGGTTGTAACCTTATTGTAATCCCTATTACATAATAAAAGAATTACAACCCCTAAAATGGAAAAAGTATAGTAACACATGACAATACTTTTTTTTCGTAATTTACGTCCTCCAACGTCATATCGGACGGTGAATGAATTCGGAGAAATGCTGCTCAAATGAGTCCAGGGTCCATGGAACTTAGAGTTACTCGACATTAGTCTTGAAGAATAGGGGAAAACCCTGGTAAAACCTTATCCAGGTAACTCACCCTAACCGAGATTCGAACTCGGGACCTCTTGAACGTGAGGCAGACATGCTATCATCTACGCTACTGAGGCCGGCATGACAATACATTGACTTCGTTAAACCCAATCTCAAACATGGCGATGAATGTGAAGTGAAAATTAATATTTAGGAAATTATTGGTTTCTTCATTATGTAATGGCAGTGAGGACAATTAAACTAAAGTAATGATATTAGATCAACAAGTTTTCAGTTAGTAGATGTAGAAACTTTGCACAGTGTAAATTGTGTGAAAATAAAAATTGTTGTCATATCAGAGGACCCTGCCTACCTCGGTAGCGTTGACGGTAGCATGTCTGTCTCACGTTCAAGAGGTCCCGAGTTCGAATCTCGGTCAGGGTGAGTTACCTGGATAAAGTTTTTCCGGGGTTTTCCCTTATCCTTACAGACGAATGTCGGGTAGCTCTAAGGACACATTTGAGCATTATTTCACCCATTTCATTCATCGTCCGATATTATTTAGGTTGGAGGACGTACTATTACAAACAAACAAAATAATAATAATAATAATAATAATAATAATAATAATAATAATAATAATAATAATAATAATAATAATAATAATAGTAATAATAATAATAATAGTAATAATAATAATAGTAATAATAATAATAATAGTAATAATAATAATAATAATAATAATAATAATAGTAATAATAATAATAATAATAATAATAATAGTAATAATAATAATAATAATAATAATAATAATAATAATAATAATAATAATAGTAATAATAATAATAATCATAATCATAATCATAATAATAATCATAATCATAATCATAATCATAATAATAATAATAATAATAATAATAATAATAATAATAATAATAATAATAATAATAATAATAATAATAATAATAATAATAATAATAATAATAATAATAATAATAATAATAATAATAATAATAATAATAATAATAATAATAATAATAATAATAATCAGACGGTCCCAGAAACCAAACGGATTATTTGCTACATTATAACTCATTTGGAGGCCGCGCCGTGGCTCAGTGGTTAGACCGCTTGGCTCTCACCAAGGCGGCCTGGGTTCAATCCCAGGCGACCGCAAAGTGAGATTCGTGGTGGACAACACGGCGCTGGGGCGGGTTTTTTCCGGGACCTCCGGTTTCCCCCGCCATCTCATTCCACAGGTGCTCCATTTTCATCTCATGTACCATCGGTGTCACAGCCTGCGGTGCCGTATGTAGTAAAAGCGGGCGTTAAACACTACACATTACACATTTCACTCAGTTGCCAAAAGTGTAAAAAAAGCAATATACATTTGAAACATCCAGAACTATTGAAAGTGGTGCCGAAGTGAATGTAAGGTTTGCTTATGGCTTCAGAATCATTGGCAAGGGAATTAAGGCAAATAAGACATTGGCTGCGGTTCTCAATTTACCAGCCCCCCTCCCGCCATATTTAACAAAATAATATCATAGAGTAAGTGGTCATGGAGTCAAGGAAGAAGAGAAGGAGTGAAAAACGAAAGAGGAAGGATGCTGGTGATGAAAAAAGTGCAGAATATACATCTGGGGAAATTCTGAGTTATGGTTCCAACATAGCAAAACTTTAATGCTGTTTATTTTTGTTTTATTATTATTATTTCTTTTTTAATCTGGTTGCGCTCATCTATAAAACTACCGCAGCTACAAGTCTACATTTTTCTGGAATTGAAGCAATACTTAAACTGTTTTTAAAGCTACTTGTACAAAGTTAAGTTAAAAAAAATTGAATTGTAAAAAAAGTAAATCTGGAATATTTATAGAAGTAAATTTAAGACATTTGCTTAAAAAAAATCACACATCCTGTATTAAAACTCCAAAATAAGATCTATGATCTTTAAGTAATTGTAAAGTATTGTAAAATAACAAGTAAAAGTTTCAAATTGATGCTTTCATTGGTTCTTGAGCTAAGCGCACCAGAAAACTCATTTTAACATTGGTGAAATAGGCCGTCCCGTATCCCCTTAAATAAGCTATTAATTTCTAACACAACACAATCACTATGCATCTTCAGTCCTCTCATTAATAAAAGTCTATACTCACCAAATTGGCTGGTACTGGATTCAAGGCTGGTATTATATCAACGATCACGCTGAACACTTTGTCAAGCAGATCTCGTCAGCCAATATCTCTGAAACAAAGAAATTATATCTGTTAATGAGACTGAAATTGGTTAAGCAGAGCCAGAGCCAGGCATTCTGGGGTGAAATTACCTAAAATGAGTTATTGACAAAATAATCTTCCCTGATGCTTATAGAAGCGAATAACGATATTTATTTTTCCTGTCTCATTGTTTTAAAAGTCCTAACTAGATTCATTTTGAAAAGGCTGCAGTGCGCCACGCCCCCTATTAGCCATTTGTAACTGTATTCTCTCTCCTTATAGAAGCTGTATTCCAGAGCACATCCTTATAAGGAAGGAAGTCCTTTTTTTTCTATTAATATTAATCTGCGCATCTGATATTAATTCTTCCATACTTTGTTTAGTCTGTTTTGAATTACTAATCCTTGTTTCGCGTAAGCTTGCCCCGTATCTCTTAACGGTCACGTGATCTTATCAAACCTCATTGGCTGCTGTGCGGTAAAAAATAGTTCGTGATTTAAGATGGTGATATATCTTTATATGTTGGAAAAGAATTGTCAAATTTATATTTTCGTAACTATTTTAATGAAATATATTACGCAACAGAGTTGATTTATCTGAAATGCATGTTAATTCTTAAACGAAGTAAAGAGGAGGTTCCTTTGCTCACAAGCACATGGCACGATAGCACGTGATTTAGCGGTAGTGATGACATATTTATTTATATGACTTTTATCACTGGCCTTGTTTTGAACTGGATTAGTCATTTATCGCCATTCGACGGTGTGCTATGCCGAATGCGAGAACTAAATTATTTTATTGATCGTTTATTGCGCGTGTACTTATTATATGTATAATGGGAGAGTCTAGCGCCAGTTTTTCGCTGAAGCATCGCAACGGAAACCCTTTACAAAGCGGCGAAAAAAGAATTGTGGTGCATGTGTTTAATGTACTCACAGAGAAGAATCCGTCTTTGTCAGTGAGAGAAGTCGAACAGCTGATGCTCTGAACTTACAGGTGTGTTAGATGCGTAGGAACAGCACGACATGAAACTGAGACAACAGGAAAACTTACCACTCCAGGGACGATATTGCTGTGCGACGAAGACGTCATTTAAGGACAATCAGACTGTACCGAGATACAAGTCGCAAAAAATACTACCTTGACGAAACTTGGGTGAATAAAGGACACACGACAAGTATGGCGTGACGCAACTTTTAAGACTGAAAGACAAGCATTTTTGCAAGGTATGTGTGCTGGTTAAAAAAAAAAAAAACAGTAGAAAAGACCGAAGGCCTTTCATTATAAACTTGTTTCAGTGTCACTGCTCATTCATTCAGCTTCAACTTGCTCAGTTTCATTATAAACTTCATTACTTTTGCATGCCTTCATATTCTTATTTGTATGATTTTATTTATCTTCCTGGCAATTATTACGACGTTTACTGCATGTTTCAATGTGACGGGAAGGCACCGCCTATGGCCTATGGTGCGAAAGCATTAGCCAATGAGGGTGAGGGGGAAGGTAGTTGCACGCGGAGTGATGATACATGTCAGCGAGCCAAGGTTATATGAAACAGAGATTAGTGCTGTTTGCAAAATGGGAAGAAGTAATAACTTTGGTGTTGTAAGAAATCGGCATGGGGACCAGTTTAAGTAATCCGGATTATATAATAAAAGAGTTCCAACCCCTAAAATGGAAAAAAAAGTGTAACACATGACAATATATTGCCTTCGTTAAACCCAATGTCAGACATGGCATGTGAAACGCATTTCTTTGGACAGGCAATGTATAAAGTATTTCTTAAAAGTCTCCACTGCATTTGGGATTTCAAAATTGTCTTTCCGTTGCTAGTTTTCAGCAAAGAGCAGTTTTACATGATGTGCACAATTTAGTGAGAGCTTAGTGGTTGATATCGTCCGGTCAAAATAGATTATGCACGCCGAAGTTTCGTTTTCCTCAAACGGATGTTAAAGAAGGATGCGCCTTCTACTCGATCACCAGTTTTGAGCTCCCTCTCTCAGGGGACATTTATAATCCATTGTTTACGCAGCTCCTACGGCTGATGATGGAAGTTCTATGAGAGCATATCGATTCCGGATACAAGCATATACGCAACACTCCAGGGGTTTATACCAGCATACTTCGTATATAATATGGAACATAGGCTTGGAGAAGGCATCCCCGTAGAAAGAAGCGATTTCGAACAGGTTTTCCTCTACAATTTTAATTCTTACCTATGGACTAAACTTCTAAATACTGTGCATACCTTTACACCCGAAGAGAAATATAATGAACTATATCTGATAAATTATTCACACATCATACTTTCAGCATACTTGGCCATCTCTGCTATTTTTAATTTTTCCTTTTTGGAAGGAAAACCAATTTTATTCCATTAGAAGAAACGTAACTGCTTCCATAACATATACATCACTAAATATTATTTTACATAAGAGTTTCCTATGAGAAGGCTTAGGGCTGGCGCGACAGCCCTAAGAGGGCCAAGGCCTACCTACTCGACTGCCGGCCTCACGCCCACTTACGTACGGCAGAGGTGAGCGATCATCCAACCGATACGGGGAGATGTGGTCAGCATCTCGGCATCCCCCAGCCGGAATGTTGGTTTTCGTGACCATGGCCGCTTACCTAGCGTAAGCTCCTCACTTTCCTCACGATGCTGAGTGGGCACCGGCCATATACCCGGGACCTAAAACCCCATGGGTGGGATCGAACCCGGACCGCTTTCCGTGGCCAGGGACCAAGGCACGTCGCCTTAGCCCGCTACGCCACGGCGCAGGAGAATGTTATCACTGTTTAAAATATATCTTGTCAATTTTTAACATTAGCGAACCAAGTATTGTGAAAATTAAATAACTTTTGATTTACATATTTAAATACGAGATCTTATTGCTATAAAGCTTGCTTCTCGAGCTACATAGTTATGATACTCAATATATGTAAATGATTCCGTGACATTTAAACATTAGTCTATTTTTAGGGACTTTCTTCAACATTCTTCACCATCTCTGCCTACAGCGGCTGGTCCTCAGTAGTCAATGAGTATGGCTGACTAGGCTCCGAAGGAAGGGGAATAGAATGTCTATCAATGGAAGAACCTTTGTGCCTATGTCATTAAAGCGGCACCCTGTGAGAGGGAGGGGTGAGGTGAGATGACACTAAGGGTGGTCAGGCCTTACAGCAGAGGGCAGGGTTTACAACAACTACACATTGAAATTCCTCGATGGCTGCTGAGACAACTGGATCCCCTGAACCCCTTCGGGCTTGCACATCCCTTGAAGGATGCCACCTCTGAACCAGAGAAGGATTTCGAAGAGCAAATTCTCTGCCATTCAGCGTTGAGAATCCAGGCGATTCTAATAGCGTTGAAATGGCCAGCCAGGATGAAAGGTAAAATGAAATGGAAAGATAGGAAACTGGTTGTGGGGGGAGGTTACAACAATCCTTCCCAATATTCGCGTACTTGCTTCAGGAAAAGGCTCATGACAATAAGAAAGTAATAAATTCATACAAAATGTATTTCACTAGGAATTAACATTATATATTAACCTAATCAAACGGTAATAGCACAATTGAATGCAATGATCAAATGATGATAATAATTAGAAAAAGAATAAGAATAAACCTGGTTGTGAACGAAAGCTCGGTAATCGTGACGGTGGAACATATCCTCTGCTCAACACAAGAAGGCAAGCAGGGTCTGATGAGGGAAAGGGGCGTAAGCTGCTTATCTGCTCTGGGTCTGGATACAAAATGAGTGTATGGGAGTGCATATCAGTCACCCATGCTGCCAGATATAATGCTCGTTTCAGTAACTGCAGGATAGGTATTATGCAGGGGTGAGATATGACAACACTGAGTACTTTGCATGAACCTAGTACCCTTATATCTGGACGGCAAGCATAAACATGCGGACAGCAAAAATGAGTTACATATTCCTCTGCCTTGCCTTCATGTGGTGGGCAAAACCACGTGGAATCTCCATGAGTCATTGTGCTTTCCGGTATTTCACGAAAGCCCTTTCGAGAAGGTGTGTACAGAATTAAAATGCAGTTATAGGTAGAAATATGAGCAATCAAAGAATTGGAGGAACTGTGCATTTCATTTGGTCGTAGCCACTTCACAGTCAGATAAACAGTTGAGTGATACTGATACTTGAGAGGCTGATGGCATTACAGTGAGATGTCGCAGGTATTTAGCTGACATTTCAGATTCTATTTAAACATTACAGTGATCAAAAATGATGGCGGGAGCTACAACATAACACATTTACAAGCTGATTGCTTTTATATGTCGAATCGTTTCTTTAGTTTTTAATTATTTATTATGTTACTGTTACTATTTACCACTGTCGAGCCTCTCCCGCTGTTTGGATTGGGTTGGACTCGAAGGGGCAGTGTGTTCCCGACACCCGCGGGAAATCGGGTACCTCCGGCCAGGCCTAGGCCGCCCTGAGGAGATAGAGGGTTGCCTCATAAGTCCCGGGTATTAGCCTGCAGAGCTAGTAGGTGTGCTAGATCACCAGGCGACCCCACCGAGGTTTTCGGTAGTCTCCTCTACGGGGTTGACGCGCTTAAGTGGCCTATCCACTTCCATCCCGTCTTGACGTTGTTGTCGATGTGGGGGGGGGGGCTTTTTAGGAAACCAGGTATTGCGCTATGGAAAGAGTCCCGGAGTTTTCCATCACTGCCGGGTAGAAGGAGGCCAGGGTCTTCGGAATTTTGGGTAGATCCTCTGCGCTTAAATGTTACTATTTACCCCCGTAGGGGATGGGATCCTTCCCCTTCGGCTGCTATGGTGCGGGCGCTGCGGACCCCTAGCACTCGTGGTACCTCTGACGATACAAGAGGAACCTCGGGCCGAACATTCCAGCCCCTCCGTGAATGGGAGCTGTTCGGATTGGATTGGACTCGAGAGCGCAGTGTGTTCCCGACACCCGCGGGAAATCGGGTACCTCTGGCCAGTCCCCGGCCGCCCGGAGAGGGCAGAGGGTTGTCTAAAAAGTCCCGGGTACTAGCCTGCAGTCCTAGTAGAAGGTGTGCTAGATTACCAGGCGGCCCCACCAAGGTTTTTGGTAGACTTCCCTGCGGGGTAGACCGCGTATGTGGCGTATCCACTTCCACCAGTCTTGAGATGGGGGACTTTTTATACTGAAGGTATTGCCCCAAGGAAAGATCCCCTGGGCAATCCATCGCTCCCGGGTATGCAGAGGTCGGAGTCTTTGAACTCTCGGGTAGACCTCGTGACATGTTACTATTTACCTTATAAACATTACAGCAATTATTAAATATTTTTAAAATAAATTTCAATATTACACCACAAATGTCTAATCGATTATGCAAAAATGAACAAGTCTCAATTTAACTGAGAAGGAACTGGTTATACGCAAGCACATAAACATTTCCAGTGCTAAAAATTCCTCTGTAAAATAAATGTGGATACGACCAACATTGCAGTGTAACAAAACCACAGAAGCCTCCCATATTTACTGTTTTGTACACTACACGATATTTATGGAAAGTAATACTTAGTTTTCTTTGGTACAGTTGAAAATAGGAAATTAATTATTCCTTCACACTAGCCCTGTATAGGGTGCACTATGGAAGGGTAGAGCCAGACTGAAAAATTCAATGCCGGGATTTGAACCACGGATCTTCTGGTCGCCGTCAAGCCGCTCTAAACCATTGAGCTACTATAGCCAACGTGCCAACATGACATTAAATTCTCCAACTGACTCGTGTTTTGGCATGGCATTGAATTTTTCAGTCTAACTCTACCCTTTCACAGCTGAAAATAATTCTAATTACAGACACCCAGTTGAAGTTGAGCATAAGCGTAGGTCTAGGATTTTCCAGAAGATTGGCAGTTCAACAATCTCTGCGTCGGTGTAAATGTCACGTAAGGAACTTCATCTCTATTAATCATATCTCGTACTAACCAGTATACATTTTTTTTTTATTTATACCCCGCCTTTAAATACAATGGTCATATCGGCGGCTGTTTTCCTTTGGAACACGTTGAAGGTGTTAGCTCGTAAACGTTAGGTTTTAATCATTATATCACGCACACATTCACACTCTCGTTCATACTTCCAGACTCTGGGGAATCGAACCCGGGACCCCTAGCACGGCAGGCAGGTGCTCTACCGACTGAGCAACGGGGCCAGCCCAGTATACATTTACTGTTGGCCATATGTTAGGAATTTGTTTACAGCTTATATTTTGAGACGCTCTGTAGCAGTAATTTGATCTGTTCTCCTCCACCCCTTACTGTCAGTGTTCGTTTTCTTCCCCTTCTGTCGCGTTTCCCTCGCCATTTCCTGCTTCATAACTATAATTTATAATTAAAGCACACCCGAACCCTTTCTGAATGTAATTTATAATTGACAGGGATTTATTGAGAAGGATGAAACCAAATCACTCAGTTATTAAATTTCTTCCAAAACAGCCGGGTTCCATGAAGTGTGAACGTTCTAACAGGCACATGTTCCAAAATGTGTCGGATGTCCAGGGTTGAAAGACAATGGACTATCTAACCTATGTAAATGAGAGCATACAATCACAAACATTTCTTAACAATGGCGCACAAAGCAAGACGTTATCTTTAGCTGCGAACCACCTCTATTACTGTTGCAACTACAGTAAAACCGCGTTAACTAGGACCTCTTCAACCCGGACCAGCAGTGAATGACTTGTTTTTACAGAAGATGAAAGGTGAACTCATTGCACTCGCACCACCTGCTTGGGACCAGGCTGGAAGAGAAACTTTGATAAAGACATACAAGTTGTGAACTGGTGTCTGTGAGACTTGCCAGAAAAACAGATGAAAGTAGAAGAAAAAAGTGTGGAAAAAGATTTTATAGATATTTTTAAAACTATTGATAGTTGCTCTGATGTAGATGAATACCTTGTCAATGACGGAGGTTATAAACCGATTACTGAGGAAGGTATTATTGCATCACACAGTGTTACTGAGAATGAGCAGTACTGAGAATCAGACATTGTTGTATAGAAAATGAGTAGTTGTCAAACATTTTTATGATTACTCACTCAGATGAGATGTTCTTCATATCCCCAAAAGCGCTTTTCGATCAGGTTTTGACCATCTTCAGTGTGTGTTGACCAGCTACTCAGACATTGTTGTTGAACCAACTACCTGTGGCTATGGCCCACGCACAAGCAGTAGCAAATTAGAGAAATAGACAACATGAAAAATTCAATGCCATGGCCGGGATTTAAACCACAGGTCCCCTCGTTTCCATCCAGTCGCTGTTACCCATTGAGCTACCATGGCAAACTTGCCGTCATGACATTAAATTCTCCATTTGACTCGTATATTTCCCCTGTAAACCACTAGGGGCTCTCGCATTCGAGAGGCCATGACATTGAATTTTTCATGTTGACTCTATCAAAAACCGTAGCCTATATACGACTAGTATGACGAAATGATTAATTTCCATAAATTAACTAAAGTAATAAGAGTTAAATGATGAAGCCAGGGACTCAAGTTCTCAGGATAGTAAGTCGCCGCAAACTGAGTATCTCGAATGCGAGAGCTCCTAGTGGTTTACTGGGGAAATATACGACTCAAATGGAGAATTTAATGTCATGACTGCAAGTTGGGCATAGTAGCTCAATAGGTAAGAGCGACTGGACGGAATCCAGGACATCCGTGGTTCAAATCCCGGACATGGCATTGAATTTTTCATGTTGACTCTATCAATCAAAAACCTTAGCCTATTTACGGCTAGTATGAAGAATTTACGTCAATTAACTAAAATAATAGAGAAATAGATGTTTTATTTCGAGAGTCAAGCCGAAACATTGCTAAATGAACTTCTAATGCTCAAGTGGATTGCGAGATCGCGGTACTCGTAAGCAATATACTAAACCGAAACAGCAGAAGCTGTGTACAGTGCAAATACTCGTACATAGGCTATTGTACAGTCTGATTTTTAAAAGAAGATAGTGAAGGTCATCTGTTTCTCCAAGTCGGTGCTGCAATGTTGCTCACCAGATCCCCTTTTTTAACCTCTCATCACTCGAAACATAAGGGTTCAAGACATCTCACCTCAACAAAAGTATGCACAGACAATCTATATTAGTCTATTCTAAAAACAGAAATAGGCTCTTCAAATGTGTGAGTTCTTTTAAATAGTTTTTTGCACTATGTAACTAATATTCCATCGGTACATACCGTTATTGTTGCTATGCACCGTAAGTTGACATTTAATAGTACGGTAAGTATTTCTCCATAGAAACACATACGCGATGCACGTTCTAAAATCTAGCATTTATCTTTAATTATATTCATTAATATTTCAGCTACTGTCTTAACTACTAAAATCCAGATTCATATAAATACACATAGGGCAAAAAATAATGTGCAACACACATGTGGTAAGCACATAATGGAATCTCGACAATTGAAAAAAAAAAACTCGGTGAAAGCGGCTCTTTGTTTCAAACCTTTCCTCGTTCCGTATACATAAATATCGCAATATACTATTATTAACGACTTTGTTAATTGACATGTTCATATCAACGCCGCCGACATGCCGGAATTTTGACCTACAGGACTTTTATTACGTGCAAGTATATCTACTGACATGGGACTGTCGCTTTTGGATAAAGGAATAAGCTGTTCATTGATAAACAGCAAACTCTCGTCTTCCTGTTGGAAGAATTCTCTAAGAGAACAGACAAATTCTCTAGCTTGAATATGCAATGTAACAACCCGACCGTAAGCTGACCTTTGCCTTGGGCCATGATTCCTCGGTCCACCTCTAATCCTACCGTTACTAGGTCTTGCTTCCATATAAATGTATTTAATTGTGTTTTAACAAAGTAGGCTAACAATGCACAGTGCAACTGAATACTTAGGCAAACTCTGTTTCCCACATACAACTAGCCATAACTGCGCTGAGGAGTATGTGCTTCACCAGTGTAACAGTTTGGCAAACTTTGTTTACGTTTCCATAGCAACGACCTTCCCTTCTTACCCTTTCACGCCCCTTGCCTGATGACCTTTACGTATCTTCTTTTAAAAATCAGACTGTAGTATACTTTATGTTTTCAGGCGAAAGTGTGATGATAGAAATTCCTAAACTCCATTAAAAATATTTCGCCAATGTGCTTGTTTTATCGTTTTTTCCGCCAAACTCTGGATAACCCGGATATCATGTCAGATTTACTGGCATGCACAGTAACCTCTGGGGTACACAGCGACGCCTGCGATGCTAACATCCACTTGGCAGCTGCGAACGTCGTGAAATACATCTATTATCATAACAAAACATTTTCAGAACAATGTGTACAAATTGGAGTTGAAAACATATATTTTCTACAAAACTTCGAAAAAAAGTAACCTATAGAAAGTATCTTCGAACATTATAGTTTCGGTATCAAATTGCTATTTTCCTCTTTGTCCATTTCAATGCCCAAACACGAGTTGAACATGAATGGACAACATGAGGCTAAATAACCCGTGAAATTTCACAAACGCCCCTAATAGGCAAGATTTGTTCATTTTCTTTCTGATTTTTACCACATGTTTTTTGAAGGTCAATTTATATATCCGAATATATTGTTCTTCATATTAACCGCGGTGGTGGTGGGTGCAATATTTACGAGGGCTGTTCAATAAAGAATAATCATAAATTTTTACGGTCATAATTTTTCGCATTAAAATTCAATCTTATTATATTCTGTTAGTTTAATGTGAAACAAACACGCCGTAGTAGTTTCATTGGTTCCCGCCTGTGAGAACCAGGCACCTTCAGACATGTTCAGTATTGCCTACCGCTGCAATGAAGGTAACATGCAGTTAAAGTTGATGTTAGAGGAATATCCGGAGTTTCTTTCAAACGTAATCACTGCTGATGAAACTTGGCTACATCATTTTGATCCTGAGAGCAAACAGCAAAGATAGCTCAGTGTGGAAATCTCCTTCATCACCAACCCCCAAAAAAGCAAAAGTGATTGCTTCTGCTGGAAAAGTTATGGTCATCTCATTCTTTGATATTCATGGAATGGTTTAGTCACATGTTGTACCTGCACACTCATCAGTAACTGGACAATACTACAGGGACGTCCTTAAAACATTACAACTCCATATCTGGTGCAAAAGACCA
Source organism: Mantis religiosa (assembly GCA_030765055.1). Lineage (NCBI taxonomy): Eukaryota > Metazoa > Arthropoda > Insecta > Mantodea > Mantidae > Mantis > Mantis religiosa. The sequence continues at coordinate 47,530,133 of CM060948.1, read as the reverse complement.
CATTTCCGTGAAGCAGGCTGGATGCTGCACCACGATGATGCGCGGCTGCATATTACCAATGATGTTGCTGAATATCTTGCAAAAAACAACGTGAGATACATTCCTCACACTCCCTATAGTCCGGATTTAGCCCCATGTGACACTTTTCTATTCCCTAACTTGAAGAAACCCCTTCGTGGGAGACATTATTATCCATCATCAGAAGCAGTGGTGAAGGCTGTGGAGGCGATTTTGAAGGATCTCTCAAAAATGGTTTCCAGCATGTCTTTGAAGACTGGCAGAAACGCTGGGACAAGTGCATCGCATTCAGGGGAGCCTATTTTGAGAAGGACCATCAAAATTATGAGGATGAGTAAAGGTACGTTGTCAAAAAAGAATTGTGATCATTCTTTATTGAAGAGCCCTCGTAATTTAATACAACCTCAATCTGTGAGTTTTATAAATTTTCACGACTCTACCTCAGCTAAAAATAAAGGTAGTAAATACATATTTAGCTGATGGAGGTAGAAGAACTGTTACTTGACTTAGAAATTTTCTTTATTTAAATCGAACTACGCCAAATTAAATAAGCGATAGGTTTAGAACCTCCTGCAGTAACTCTGGGGTACTCAAACTGCTGAAAATATATGTTTTCAATGCATCACCCTGGTTCTCCGGAATGAATCATTAAGAGTATTTTACTGGACATTACTGTTCCTGTCGTGCTAATACTGCTGGCAAACTGTTTTAAGGTACTTTTGTAAACAGCGCATGTCTACCAAAAAGCTGAAATGGACATCACAAAGGATAAAGTAATGTAAGATTTTGAATTTTAGCGTCCTCGTTGCAATAACACATATTGATTTAATACGAAAAATAAATTCTATGCTTGGAAAATTGGTATTACTAGCATTATGACCCAGCAATTTATCGTTACAATATTACCGTTTGCATCAGAGATTAAGAGAATTGAACTGTGAAAACAAAATTCAAAATATATGCATCTTGTGGGCAAACAGGTGTCACGTCATTTCTCAAAGGAACTCTATATTTAATTATTTCAGAACACGGTTCCCTTTAATTCCCACCAATGTTTCAATTCCCATTTGTTTTTACAGAGAAAGTTATTCCTCGTACGGACAGATGGAGGAATTCTTTCATGAAGCGCTTTAAAAAGCGCTGAAAAGCCTTTTGCTCAATTTAGTCAGCAAGTGGAAACCTGCAAGGTTTATTCCGGGCGCTGGGGAGATGTGTGGCTGTAAAAAGTTTGCACAGTGTAGCAGTAGATCTAATTCTGGTTGTGAATTGTACGATAGTAACCGAAAGGGAGGAGGCGGAGGATGGAGAGACAGGGAGTCAGAACAGTTTACCTAAATGATAGGGACCTCTTCAATTCTCAACAAGGCCTCTGTGCATGTATCACCATGTGCTGGTCGCACATAATCTTTTAAATCAGTTCAGCTAAAGAGTTCCAAATAATTTCGGTAGTAGTTGAGCGTCTAGCACTTCTATTAGTGCTTGTTTACGCAAACCTATCATACATAGTCTGTGTACACTCTGTTCAGATGCTATCGTGCCTTCAGGATAGTAACGTTCCATACAACGGCAGGCACGAGAAATTATAAATAACATAATTGAATATTATGAGTCAAGGAGAAAGAAAGGGGGATCAAAACTCCTTTGTGGCAAGCGAGAAAACGTTTGGCTGCAATGGTTATTTAAAGTTGGGTAAAATAATTTATTGGCTAACCTTTTGTATCACACTCTGCGCAGCCGGTTCGGATGTTTTTGAATTTCCCGTTATTTGTATTGCCGTATATGCGGTATGAATTTGAGCAAGTGGTTTCAGAAAGTAAAACTGAATTTTGATCCCAAAAATCTTCTTCGGAAACAGTGTATAGATTTCACAATAAAACTCTCAAATGAACTAAGCAATAGGCTTCCTATAGGTAAACCGCGATCAAACTGCAGTTGGAGGCGAGATTTACCAAAACTGAAGCTCTCCAGCTTTCCCCCTCTACCGTCATTTTAGGCTGCCTCTCCTCTCCTCCATAGCGCAAGCTGCACTGCACTGGTCAACGTATGGAGGGGAGAGAGTCTTGGGTTTTTGTTTTTTTGCGCAATTTACGTCCTCCAACATTTAGTCATATCGGACGATGAATGAAATAGGTGAAATGATGCTCAATGCGTCCGGGGTTCGTGGAGCTTAGAGTTACCAGACATTCGTCTTTCAGGATAAGGGAAAACCTCGGAAAAAACCTTATCCAGGTAACCCACCCTGACCGAGATTCGAACTTGGGACCTCTTGAACGTGAGGCAGACATGCTACCATCTACGATACCAAGCCGGGCTAGGGAGTCATGTGATGCTTGGATGTTGAGGAGGGCAGACGCGCATGCGCACACCGACTGCACTTTGTTCGCGGTCTATCTGTAATAACATTCAAAACCAGAAAAACTTAACATTCTCTGTAAACGAGTCTGCTAAAGAACCAATTTCTGAAATAGCTGAACTATTTGGATATACAAAGCCCGTCGTAATTGATTCCATCATTAGTCTGGCGGAATATCAGATTCATACAGTGACGCAACAATAGTAATACAATGGACTTTGGGCTGAAGATATTTATAAGGATTACACAGAGATATGGTGTCTTCCAATTATAGTCATGCAGATGTCGACGTGGAGTGGCTTATATGCTGGGAATGCTGGATTCCATTTATAAGCCAAGTTAAATATCTAAGGTTATAACGGTGGAAACAATTCACCATCGGCAATGTCTTTTTTTTTTTTAAACTTTTATTCCCTCCATTTATACCGCGCCTTTAACTGCCATGATCATAACGGCGGCCGTTCTCCTTTCACATATCGAACGTGTTTACTCGTATTCGTTGGGTTTTAATCATTAGATCACGCATACATTCGCACTCTCATGCAATTATCTTGTTCGGAGAAAATTCGCCACCACCGGGAATCGAACCCGGGACCCCTAGCACGGCAGGCAGGTGCTCTACCGACTGAGCTACGGGGTCAGCCATCGGCAATGTTGCTTACTCATACACACACTTTACAGCCTTGCTATACTGCTACACTGGAAGCTAGCATGCGAACCACCAGGACACAGAGGCTGTCTCATTTAAAGATCGAATAAGGTGGAAATAGAATTAGACCTACTAGGTGTAAAATTGAAGCAATAAGTTAAGCACCTCTCTTTAACCCGCAGGCAAGTGAGCTAATCCACGTGTTCAGCACATCGTATCATATATCTCCCTTTTACTGACCGCAAGGGCAAACATGACTTCGATATCAACTGCGATGGGGGAAGCCTGCCTCGTGGGGCATAACTAATTCGTCTGTAACTACGCTCCAAATATAGGTACAATTGATTTTAGTTTGTCACTGTGTTGATAAACATCGGCATACCGCGCCTTCAACTATTTGGACATTAAGAAGTGATCTATATAATGTTCAGGCCCTTAATTTTAGCACCCTTCTCCGTTACCCTTTCCCCACCCCACACTGAAGCACCGCACTGTCTAATTAACATACCCTTTTGATCCCCTACTTAGCTGCGGACGTCTATTTCATGCGATATCTGGGACAGTGAGTCATTTTCTGTTGCATCTGTTCTGTCAGTGAAACCACAGAGGGTTTCATTTAAGAAAGCCCTTGGGCCGCTATCTTTATCGCTCTAAACTAAACATTACCATAATAGGTTTAGAAATGGTCCTAAGCTCTGAACAATAAAATGGGTGCGTCTGTTGTATAAAGGACAGTTTACCGCTTTAAGGTCCTTAATCCTCAAGGTTATGGAACAGGACATGTGTACAATTAATGTTTAAGCCTCAAGATAATAAGCCACATGTTCTAAAACAGAAGTGGCCAGAAATAACTCAGTGTAATCATAATAGTAACAAAAGTAGTGTAAACAGGTTATTCACCAACAGTGACAATAGTAACTTACGTGAGCATAGACCTACTAAAACGCACTTCTATTACGCTAAAACCTCCAATATCCACTTTGAAATTTATGCTAACACATCCTACCTGTGTTTAACCGCATAGTGGGACTCTTCACGTGAATAATTAGGACCGTTTACCTGAACTAACAAAAGATAAGTATATACACAGGGTGTCCAGAAATCGACAGAAAAACATTTAGGATATGTATGACTGAAATTTCTTGAACATTTTCAAAAACTCACCATTTCCCCTAAAATAGTGTAAGCCATTCTGAATCCAAAGAATGGTTAGATAGCAGGGCTGTTCAATAAAGAATGATCACAATTTTTTTTTTTTTTTTTTTTTGACAACGTTCCTTTACTCATCCTCATAATTTTGGTGGCCCTTCTCAAAGTAGTCTCCCCTGAATGCGATGCACTTGTCCCAACGTTTCTGCCAGTCTTCAATGATATGCTGGAAACCATTTTCGGAGAGATCCTTCCAAATCGCATCCGCAGCCTTCACCACTGCTTCTGATGATGGATAATGCCTCCAACGAAGACGTTTCTTCAAGTTAGGGAATAGAAAAAAGTCACATGGGGCTAAATCCGGACTATAGAGAGGGTGAGGGATGTAAATCACGTTGATTTTTGCAAGATATTCTGCAACATTCGCAATATGCGGCCGTACATTATCGTGGTGCAGCAGGCAGCCTACTTCACGGAAATGTGGTCCTTTGCGCCTGATATAGACTTGCAATATTTTCAGGAAATCCCTGTAGTATTGTCCAGTTACTGATGTGTGTGCAGGTACACCATGCTGATAAGCCATTCCATGAATATCAAAGAATGAGATGACCATAACTTTCCCAGCAGAAGCAACCACTTTTGCTTTTTTGGTGGGTTGCTGATGAAGGAGATTCACACTGAGCTTTGCTGTTTGCTCTCAGGATCCAAATGATGTAGCAAAGTTTCATCAGCAGTGATTACGTTTGAAAGAAACTCCTGATCTTCCTTTAACATCAACTTTAACTGCATGTTACCTCCATTGCAGCGGTAGGCGATACTGAACATGTCAGAAGTAGAAACGTAGAGTCAGAATGAAAAATTCAATGCCACAGCCGGGATTTGAACCACGGATCTTCTGGTTTCCGTCCAGCCGCTCTACCACTGAGTTACTATGGTCAACGTGCCGATATGACATTAAATTCTCACAACTGACTCGTATTTCCCGGTAAACCACTTAGGAGTTCTGATAAACACATGAGACAACTACCTAATGGCGACTTAAAACACGTAAGCACTTTAAGGCCCGGGCTTTTTAGTTAACCACTATTAGGTCAATTAATGGAAATTAATTGTTCTTTCACACTGGCCATGTGTAGGCTAAATTGTAGAAACGTAGAGACAGAATGAAAAATTCAATGCCATAGCCGGGATTTGAACCACGGATCTTCTGGTTTCCGTCCAGCCGCTCTACCACTGAGTTACTATGGTCAACGTGCCGATATGACATTAAATTCTCCAACTGACTCGTATTTCCCGGTAAACCACTTAGGAGTTCTGATAAACACATGCGACAACTACCTAATGGCGACTTACAACAAAGTAGTTTAAGGCCCGGGCTTTTTAGTTAACCACTATTAGGTCAATTAATGGAAATTAATTGTTCTTTCACACTGGCCGTGTGTAGGCTAAATAGTGGAAACGTAGAGTCAGAATGAAAAATTCAATGCCATAGCCGGGATTTCCACAATTTAGCCTACACACGGCTAGTGTGAAAGAACAATTAATTTCCATTAATTGACCTAATAGTGGTTAACTCTAAAGCCCGGGCCTTAAAGTACTTACACGTTGTAAGTCGCCATTAAGGTAGTTGTCTCATGTGTTTTTCAGAACTCCTAAGTGGTTTACCGGGAAATACGAGTCAGTTGGAGAATTTAATGTCATATCGGCACGTTGACCATAGTAGCTCAGTGGTAGAGCGGCTGGACGGAAACCAGAAGATCCGTGGTTCAAATCCCGGCTATGGCATTGAATTTTTCATTCTGACTCTACGTTTCCACAATTTAGCCTACACACGGCCAGTGTGAAAGAACAATTAATTTCCATGTCTGAAGTAGCCTGGTTCTCACAGGCGGCCACCAGGAGTACGAACAATGAAACTACCACAGCGTGTTTGTTTCACATTAAGCTAACAGTAGTGCGAAAAATTATGACCATAAAAAGTTATGATTATTCTTTATTGAACAGCCCTTGTAGTAGGATTCCTTCTGTTTTGGGGTTTAAAATGAAAGGCACATGCTTATATGAAGAAGAGTGGGGACCTTGAATAATCCAAACTGTGGGGGGCAGGGGGGGGCAGAGAGGTTTTTGTGTAATAAAATCCTCTCTACGCACAGTTTTGTAAGCAGTGTTCAAGCGTGTTGCTCAGAAATTGGTGTAGTTTCATTCTTGTTTGCACACCAATGCTTAGACGTCTCATTTTAGGGTCACTGCAGCAATATTCAACTTTAACTGCATGCAGACCTGCATGTGAATGCCCTTTTGTTCGGGAATCAACAGTCTTGGAACCCATCGCGCACAAACACGTCTCATGTTTAATGTCTCTGTCACCAACGTGTGGGTGGCACCCAATGAAATGTTCAGTATTTCATAAAGTGATCTTAAGGTAATTCGTCTATCCTCCCTCACAATGGCAGTAGCAGTGTTGATGTTTTCTCCCGTAACAACAGTAACTGGAACACTGGGTCCACCTTCCTTTGAAATTGATTGTCTCCCCTCTTTAAACATTTTAAACCACCTTCAAGCTATGTTGTAGGAAAGAACAGACCCTCAATAGGCCTCCTGTAACATTATATATGCCTCAATTGAAGGTATGTTGAAACGAAAGTAGAATTTCAAAGCCGCATATTGTTCCTCGCTTGTTAGCTGCATTGCAGGGGTAGGCGATACCGAACATGCTGAACTTGCCTGGTTCTCACAGACGGGAACCAGGAGTACCAACAGTGAAACTACTACGGCATGTTTGTCTTACATTAAGCTAACAGACTATAATAAGATTGCATTTTAGTGCGAAAAATTATGACCGTAAAGAAATTATGATCAAACATGTTCAGTATCGCCTACCGCTGCAATGGAGGTAACATGCGGTTAAAGTTGATGTTAGAGGAAGATCAGGAGTTTCTTTCAAACGTAATCACTGCTGAAAAAACTTGGCAACATCATTTTGAACCTGAGAGCAAACAGCAAAGCTCAGTGAGGAAATCTCCTTCATCACCAACCCCCCAAAAAAAGCAAAAGTGGTTACTTCTGCTGGGAAAGTTATGGTCATCTCATTCTTTGATATTCATGGAATGGTTTCTCAGCATGTTGTACCTGCACACACATCAGTAACTGGACAATACTACAGGGATGTCCTGAAAATATTGCAAGTCCATATCAGGCGCAAAAGACCACATTTCCATGAAGCAGGCTGGATGCTGCACCACGATAATGCGCGGCCGCATATTGCCAATGTTGTTGCTGAATATATTGCAAAAATCAACGTAAAGTGCATCCCACACCCTCCCTAGAGTCCGGATTTAGCCCCATGTGACTTTTTTCTTTCCCTAACTTGAAGAAACACCTTCGTGGGAGGCATTATCCATCATCAGAAGCAGTGGTGAAGGCTGCGGAGGCGATTTTGAAGGATCTCTCAAAAATGGTTTCCAGCATGTCTTTGAAGACAGAAAAGCTGGGACAAGTGCATCGCATTCAGGGGAAACTATTTTGAGAAGGACCATCAAAATTATGAGGATGAGTAAAGGTACGTTGTAAAAAAAAATGTGATCACTCTTTATTGAACAGCCCTCGTACTTCACTACAGCCAACGGTGTTACGCACTAAGCTATCGGTGCCAGCGACGATGCTTTGGATTGGGTTATGCTACAGAGAGGATCCGGCACTGCGAACCGACTACATCTATAATGCCTATGGGTCAAGCGCGGCATCCCCGAGAGCAGACACGACAGTGCAGAGTGAAGGGCCCCTACTTTTCTTTTACCAGTTGGAAACTCCCCGGCAGGCCAGTACAACCATTATCCCACCCACCGTGGTCCTGAAACGAAGACCGTCCTACCAGAAGACGAAGATGTTTACCAGGAGCATATCATCCTGCCATGCAGCGCCGATGCTGCTACCCTCAAAGATGACACCAGATGAGAGATGTGAAATGATATTGGAGAAGAAATGGAGAGACAGGAAATATGGGGGATTAAATTAACCTACCCAACATTCGCCTGCGGATCCGGAAACACCCGAAAAAAGCACATGGGTGATGTAGTCGGCCACAGGAATCAAACCCGCACCTTCCGAATGCGGGCGAAACCTTCTGCGCCATCCTGCTTGGTTGACAGATGTCTTCATATGAATATTTGACGTGTATAGGTGTGCTATCTCGTAGTTCATTGACTTTTCTCAAACGAAAAATATAGTTAAGGGAAAATTTCAATCTTTGTCTCTGAAAACAAATATCAATCCTAATTTTAAGGATGTGATAAACACATGTTAATTCCAGTTGGAGTTCTTAGTTGCCAAAGTTCCCATTTTTATTGTTTTGTTCAGTTTTACGCGAAACTTTCATTCATTCTATGCTTAGGTGACGTCAGTAAGTGCGAGGCTAATTTTGTGCATTTTCTTTTTATTGTGTTAGTTTCATATCAGTATACACTTATCTTTTAGTGCTATGTTCTATATCTCTGTGTATTGCTTTAACCTATATTAATGTGATATAAATTGACATGTTATGCACATTTAACTCACTATCATTAATAAACCTCCATAAATTTGTTTTAAATCTCATATAAATAATGTTAATATTCATATTTAAAAAAAATTAAACCAAATTGAACTTTTTTTTTCAAAATGCTATAAAATGCTAAATTGCAAATGTGTAAATGCTAAATGTCAAAATCTAAATGCTAAATTTCTGATTTCAAAAAGCTAAATATCATTCCCCCTACTAATGATGTAAACGAAAATTGGGAAATTAAATTTGTTAAAGAAATATTCTTGGTGCAGGTTTGAAGTACCCCCTCGGCTTTGCCAGTTGTAACTGAGAAAAACCTTGAAGATAATCTCAGCCAGCGAGAACGGTCCTAGCAGGAATTCAACCTCCGATCTGCGGCTCAGAATCCGTGCCTTTAACTGCTGTTTTCGTCAAATTAAGTAATGAACATTCTCCTGGTGTAGGGAAAGTAAGTTCGTATCCTTTACCGTCTGATATATTTCCAGTCGCAAACTGTGCCCTTTATTTCCTCCTGTGAAGTGGAAGGTAACTGTACAGCCTATCTGAAGACGTGAATTTCAAGAGGGCAATGTCCAGTTAAGAGATCGATAACTAGTCTTAATTCCTATGTGCACCTTAGTACTTTTCTCCGAATTGGCATGAACACTTTGGTATCTAAAAGCTTATGGCCTGATGCCTTTTGTTTCGTTTTTCTAGTGTCTTTTAGATCGGAGTCTGGAAGTGCACAAACGGATTCTAGACCAATAAAGGTAAACAAAACCCTTGTTTTGCAGACAAGTCTGCCATATACATTGCCCTTGACTCCATCAAAGGTTGGAACTTTGCTGTTGTTTAGACTGAGGATTTGTAGGCAGTCAGGTACTCTAATGATTCCTGTTTAAAACTTTTTGTAATATTTCTATATAGTATTAATATAAGTCAATGGGATTAAAATGGACGGGCTCATCCCGATGGAACGTTTGAGGTAGTAAATCGATCTCCCAATCCATGTTTGAGTCGTTTCTATACTAAAAGGTCCTTTTGTAAAACCAATTTCTTACAGTATAACCTTGACCCGCTGACCTCTATACATTCGCCCAACGTTCTTTCCCTTAACCTCTGAATGGCATGGCTTTAGAATACGTGGTAATCTGCAGTAAAAGTCATAGAAATACCAGGAACATATATAAATCCAAATAAAGGTGTTAAGTCATAAATTCCACAATGTAACTCAACTCAAACACTTCTGGAAAATCGGGAATGCAATAATGCACTGCATCTAGGAATCTGATTCTACAGCGTCGAATTCGTTGCCAGTCTATCAGTAATTCCTGCCAATCCAACATTTGGAGAGCCCTAACGCCTTTCTATCAGTTGACAACAGTTCGATTTTTTCACTATCAAAGACGAATTCTTCTTAATGAGTGCATTACAACATGCATAATTCGTTTATCTCAGCTTCCTAAAGGTGTGTCCCTTCTATTCCATAGCAGAAAATACTCTACACAACAAAAAGTTGCTAATTTACATTCCCACTCTGTAGAGTAGATCTTTGAATGGCGATGAACGACAAACAAGTCCTGTGAAATGCAAACTCGCGAGAAAACGGAGCTAAAACCTCTCTATCGTGATTTTAAAATTAATATCCTCTAACTTAAATCCTATGGACGATGGGCTCAAATGAGCCCAGGGTCAGCTTAGTTACTCAAAATTCTTCTTTCACAAAGAAAAATGGTGGGAAGAAATAAAAACCTTGTCTAGATAACTTACCCTGACCGGAATTAGAACTAGGGACCTCTTGAACGCGAGACAGACACGCTACCAACTACGCTACAGAGGGGGGCCCACGCACATTTAATCTTTAAACCGAAACACCTGGTTATTAATAAAAAATATAAATATAAATGCATACCAAATGCATCAACTTTTTCAGATAATATGTTTGGCGGATTCGGAAAGGTACATTTGGAATTTTCTACTATATTAAAATAATTAGTGATATTTACTAAGCAGGTAGTTTGATTCTTGTAATAACAATTGGGTAAACATATACAAGAACGATAGAGGCAATTGCTGTTGTCAAAATTCTAGTTAGAGAAGAAATTACCTAACTGCGGTAAATTCTTTCTTCTTCCAGCGTCAGAACATTATATATCAGTTAGTGAAACGTAATGGAACAGTTTCAAAAATAAATTTCGTTTTGTGAACTGACTACGGAAGGATTAACATAGTAATGATAAATGAATTAGAGGGGGTTTAATTTAAAACAAAAGCTTACTGCTCAATCCCTTTTGTAGTTTAATTTTGTATGTGCCAATCAGTTATTTGAAGCTGGGATTAACGAACATTGTTTATCGACCCACTCTTCTTTTGGGTGAACGAGCCGCCATTTTTGACGCACGCACGCACATACCATCAGAGCTACAAACCAAGGAGTGTATTTTTAGTCTGATGAATTGGAGCTAAAAAACTGTGCGATAATCAAAGGTTATTTTTGAGCAAAGCTTTTACTACTTCAGATATGTTAATATAACAAAGGAATCCACACTGCAGTAGCATCATGGCTTTTCAATTTAATTGTATTCGTAAATTTTCACTCTATGATTCCCTTTAAGTATAACCGAATCGTAGATATGTCCTAAGAATAACCCTACATTATCAAACAAGGATTAAAAATAGTGCATTAGTCGTTAGAATCTTACGAGTAAATTAACACCACATTTAACATGTGCGGTATACACTACTTTTATAGACAGCCGTAGCGCTCAAATATATATATATATATATATATATATATATATATATATATATATATATATATTGTTTCCTGAAACTAAGAGAAATCACGTTTATAACAAGATGAAGTGTATATAGAGATCCTTGAAACAAACGAAATTACGTTAAAAACGAGATTAACTCTCGTCTACAGTGATGTCAGATTATTCACTGAATTCATTTTCTAAGCCTGGAACATTCACCCCTTCGTCTTAAACATTTTTTGAAGTGTTTAAGGGGTGACGTACGAGAAAATGTTTTAAAAATCTAATTTTTTTATTGTTTTGTTAAATAGTATATAGTGTTAGCTATCAAACACCAAAATATTATGCCTGTACGTGGTCTGTATGCACCTTTAAAAAATTAAATGTTCCAGTATTGCAAAGTATCAACACAGTCTTCCATCAGCTGTCTTGGAATGTATAAAGCCCACCTACCAATTCTTAGCACACCCAGACTTGCTAAAACAATGTCTCTATGGAGAGACACAAAACCCAAATGAAAGCCTCAACAGTTTGATATGGAAAAGGTATCCCAAAACATCATTTGTGTCTTCCATAGTGATGAAAATTGCTACATTTGATGCTGCAATAGTGTTTAATGATGGGAATGTTGGCAAAAAGAAAGTGATGCATCAGTTAGGGTATCAACCTGGTGTGTTTATGGAAACAATTTTGCAGAGCATCGACAACATTCGCATTGTTTGTGCAGAAAGAGCTATGAAATTAATGCAGAAAGAAGCAACACAGAGGAGGAATTTAAAAAGAAAGGCCGAAGAAGACCAGAATGAGTATACAGACTATGGATATGGGAAGTTCTGACTTAAAATTTAAAGGCAAACTGAATAATAATTATTGTATTTTAAATTGCCTTTCCCAGTAACTTGCATTTTCTACAACTTCAACCCATTTTTCTCTCAAACTACTTCATCTACAGTGATGCAATTTAGCACACAGCTTTCTTATGCCACAATGAACATTTTGTTGGTTCTAGAATTTAAGATTAAGCTCCAGGTGGAATGTGATGATACAAAATATATGAAATTATTTTAATTTTTAAAGGATGCATATGATTAACATTTTTTTTTTAATTCTATACAGCTTCAATAAGAAATCTAAAGCTAACAAATTCATTTTTAGACTGTTTTAAAATAACATAACAAATTTCAGAAAGATGGCATATGTGAATTTTGAAAAAAGTGGGCTTAACTTTTAAACATCTCTGCATATAGAAAAAATATGTAGCATTAGTTATAAACAATGGAAAATTATGAAAAAAATTATGCATATTAACTATATTATCCTAAATGAGTATACTAAGTTTCACTTCTCTAACGTGAAAACTTTGGATGTTATGGCTATTTATGTAAGACCCTGAATATTTGCATACGTCCCCCCTTGACGCCCGCTTTTACTGCATGCGGCACCGCAGGCGGTGACAATGATACATAAAAAGAGCCCGGGTGGAATGAGACGGCGACACCCTACGTCCACCAATGAACCCAGACTGCTTTGCTGAGTACTTACACTTTAAATGTTCTTGACAAAACAAAGTTTTATCACTGAATGGTTGGTCCAGGTGGATCTGCACTGCATACTTTTTTTGTTCTAATTATTTTGAGCTTGTTTTACGATTAAATGCTATTCCATTTTACTTTCTTCATTTTGGGACAGTAGTTCTAGTGCTATTATTGCCCCTGCGGCTTGTGTAATTTGGTTATTTCATTTTGTTCTAAATATATATTTGCATGCATTGAATCGTTAAGTAGCTTAAACTATAATAAAAAATAACATTTGAGATCAAAGAAAGCACTAGGCAGCCAATATAATATATAGTTTAGCTTTAAACGGATTGTGGTAATTTGAAGTACGACCATTTCTATTATGAGCATTCTTTCTTTAATTGACGTACTCCAACGTTGTCATATCGGGTGATTGAAATGGGGGAAATGATGATCAGATGAGCTAGGGGTCCATAGAGCTTACTGTTGCCCGACACTCACCTTTCAGGATAAGGGAAACCCCAGAAAACCCCTTATCCAGTTAAGTCACCCAGACCAAGATTCTGAAACAGAGACACGCTACCGTCTACGCTACCGTGGCGGGCTTGTGAACAAATACTGAGAAATTAATTACTATATAAAGATATAATGAAAAGTAAAACGCAATAAAACCAAGTGTAATTATTAAACACGTGCGAATACAAAGCGTAATAACCATGTGATCACCCTTGAAACTAAAGTTGGTAACAATGGAGTGGCATACCCAATCTAAAGCTTTTAGTTTGTGGGCATCATATAAAAAATTTCTACTTGAAGCTCAACCGAAAAATTTCAAGCAATTTCCGATTTACTTTTAATGAATACTACCAATATGTATAATGGGGTACCGTAAACGCACAAGTATAATTTGAAAATTGTGTGTATGCGCGTGCGCGAGATTGTATTTGTGTTTTCTTCGGCAAACAAGAATGGCCGCATACGAAAACATACTTACCTTGCTTTTGTTTGTGGTAAGGAACAAAGTTTTGCATATTACTCGACAAGCGTTGAGACGTGTCGACCTTCGGGTGACCAGCGCTGTGATCGTCTCTTATCGGGACTTATCTGGTCGATTACAAGAGTGAAATATTAGTTAAGTTGATGTGCAGTAAGTTACGAAACACAAATAGAGCGATTAGAAGCTGCGTGTGTCTATATGATATGTTTTCTCGCGTCTGCCGATGTATGACACGTTGCTGTCCAGAAGACATGATTACATCTGAACACTTGACGTGGCCGTAGAATGTAAAGCTCCCAGATATGACATTAAATACTGGTCGCGCGGAACACGTGTCAACAAAAAAATAAAAAAAGGGCTACTCTTCAGTACTCTTTCTATTGTACAGTCACACGTAGGTCCAGTGACGAGGCGTGCCTTTCAATTAAAAAAAGTGGCAAACCACCATATCCCTCATATAAATTTGAGCGTTTGCAGACCACACTAAAAATAATAAAAACAGAGTAGGCATACACTGGACTCACCGTGTATGTGCGATAAGCTCAGGTAAACATCTCTGTGTTGCGAACCTTTTCCCGATACGCTTTCTCGCTTTGTCATGTAGTACATTTCATTATCTCTGCTTGGATATGATGCTTCATAGTACATATAATTGCATATTTCATACGTTGCCGCGGATTTCGTTATTTTTCTATGCTTCGAGCATATAATACATACATATCTATATCTATTTAAACATATTAGAAGCGAAATAAGTGGGCGCGCCATGGCTGATTGGTTAGAGCGCTTGGCTCAACTAGGCGGCCCGGGTTACCTTGAAACTTCACTTAGAAGTTACAACAACCCCTACTAAAACAAAAGAAACCGTGAACGCAAAAGTGAGCGGACGAAAAAAAAAAATCTTTGAATTGCTGTTTAGACTCGAAATAACAGCAATAGTAAAAGGTGGAAATAGCAAAGTGAGAATGCGGGTTCAATCCTCTGAAACTATAATTGAATGTACTCATCTGCTTATGTATGTTAATATAACTGTAATGTTTCATATAAAAAAATTAAAATACGTCCATCACACATTGCTATTGATTTACGAGGCATATTATCCAACGGAGTAGAAACAAGGCGCTGAGAACCATAGAAACATACTATTGAGAAAAATCAATACTTGTTAAAAATCAAAATTTCTATGCAGGAAATTCCCATTACGAAGATAGACAAAAATTGAACAGTGCAAAGCAACAAAATTATACTTTGTACTTTGGGCCCTTATTTAACTGAATATCACGAAAACTGGCGGGACAGTTTTTTATGAACGTTTCATTAAATCAAAGAGGGCCTAAAGCACAAGTACAGCCGGTTGACCAGAAGGTTGGCAAATGTTAGAAGCCTGCATACATACTAAAATCTCAAAATCGACGACATGTGCCGTAAGCCCTTATGCTTCTAAGCGCCTGAAATGTATTCACAATATAACTTTAGTAACAAGTTACGGAAGGTAGAGTTAGTTTGAAAAATGCAGTGCCATAGCCGGAATTTAAACCACGGATCTTCCGGTCTCCGTCCAACTGCCTTTAACCATTGAGCTACTATGGCCAACATGCCAGCATGATATTAAAACCTCCGGCTGAATGGTATTTTTCTAGTAAACCACTAGGGGTTCTCATACAATGAGATAAGTACGTACCTCTTGTGGCGACTTAATGTTGTAAGTACTTAAGTCCCAGGCTTCATATTTACCACTGTTAGGTAAAAACGAGGGCTCTTCAATAAAGAATGATCAAACTTTTTTCACGGTCATAATATTTCGCATTAAAATTCAACCTTATTATATTCTGTTAGCGTAATGTGAAACAAACACGCCGTAGTAGTTTCATGTTGGTACTCCTGGTTCCCGCCTATCAGAACCAGGCAACTTCAAACATGTTCAGTATCGCCTACCGCTGCAATGGAGGTAACATGCAGTTAAAGTTGATGTTAGCGGAAGATCCGGAATTTCTTTCAAACGTAATCACTGCTGATGAAACTTGGCTACATCATTTTGATCCTGAGAGCAAACAGCAAAGCTCAGTTTGGAAATCTTCTCCATCAGCAACCCCCCAAAAAGCAAAACTGGTTGCTTCTGCTGAGAAAGTTATGGTCATCTCATTTTTAGGTATTCATGGAATGGTTTATCAGTATGTTGTACCTGCACACACACCAGTAACTGGACAATACTACAGGGATGTCCCGAAAACATTGCAAGTCCATATCAGGCGCTAAAGACCACATTTCCGTGAAGCAGGCTGGATGCTGCACCACGATAATGCGCGGCCGTATATTGCCAATGTTGTTAATGTATGTCTTGCAAAATTCAATGTGAAGTGCATTTCTCACCCTCGCTGTAGTCCGGATTTAGCTCCATGTGACTTTTTTCTTTCCCTAACTTGAAGAAACGCCTTCGTGGGAGGCATTATCCATCATCGGAAGCGTGGTGAAGGCTGCAGAGGCTATTTTGAAGGATCTCTCAAAAAATGGTTTCCAGCATGTCTTTGAAGACTGGCAGAAACGCTGGGCCAAGTGCATCGCATTCAGGGGAGACTATTTTGAGAAGCACCATCAAAATTATGAGGACGAATAAAGGTACGTTGTTTAAAAAAATGTGATCATTCTTTATTGAACAGCCCTCGTAGATGGAGTCAGATTGATAAAATAAATGCAGCCGGGATGTGAACCACGGATTTGCTGGCCTCAGTCCGGTTGCTCTTAACCATTGAGCTACCACATGCCAGCATGACAACATATAAAGAAATGTTTAAGTCGTTGAGTTAAATGTTTTAATGATTATTTTTATTTTAACAGTCTTTAGGTCAAAAATAATTTATATTCTCCAACTGACTCGTGTTTTTTTTTTTTTTTCAATAAAACCACTATAACTCATATGCAGTGAGATACAAAAATTTTGTGGCGATTTACTATGCTGTAAGTACTTTTTCCCCAGGCTTAATAGTTAAACCACTATTAGGTTAACTTTGCCCTACACACGGGTAGTGTGAAAGAACAATGTCTACGGCTACAATACAATATTCAAATAATATAATGAACTGCAATATTCACATAAATAATATAAATTTAAATGCTATATACCATGCACAAAGGGAAGTTATTTACATTACCTCATGTAGAAACCTGTAGAAGCATGATGGTTAGAAGCACTGACATAAGGTACCGAACTGCAGAACATGACATACTGAAATCACATTGCATTTGCAGTTACTGTATACCTATCCACCAAACGCTTATTTTTATTGGCCATTTTATACTTTACAATAGCGGATAGTATTGCAAGTTCAGTGTACGTTTCTCTACTCTTTGTTCTGTACCAATAAATCACTGACATATACCCGTAATCTTTATAGCACCGAACGAGTTGTCGCATTCTGACGTGGAATTTTCCGTTGCTTCTGATGCCAATGATAGTAGTGAAGGGCAGAACAGAATACTTTCAGGAATCGAAACTTTCATTCTACAATTGAGAAAATTTTATTCCATTCGAATGCAAGTTCTCGGATACTGTCACATGCTGCTACAACCGAGAACAGTCACAATTTCTCGCACTTTATAACCACGAACTGCTTGCTTATAGAGTTTAGGATTAAGATAACTAAGGAGGTGGTTCGGCACTAAAACCTGTGGTATACTGTACCTATGCCCCAAGTGGGGCATCCGTGGGGAAGGATTGGATTCAGATTCCAGTTCAGTGCACCTGCACCTAATCACGGACTTGGGCGAGAAATGTTCGAAAACAGCAATCAGGCAAATGCAAAGGAGAACCTTCCACGCATCCCAGAAATATTCGAAAACATGGAGAATTTAGTGTCAGGACGGCATGTTGACCATGGTAGCTCAATGGGTTAGAGCGACTGGGCGGAAACTAGGAGACCCGTGGTTCAAATCCCGGCCATGGCATTGAATTTTTCATGTTGACTCTATCTATAAAAGATCTTAACCTATATACGGCAAACGTGAAGAAATGATTAATTTCCATCACTTAACTAAAATAATTCGAATCCATATTTAGGTTTCGAGAAAATCTCGAGAACATCCAAAAATCGAATACATGGATATTTTGTTTTCCAACACTCCCATCACTATATGCCGGTGTGCTAATTCTCATAACGCGGCATTCCTAAACAAAATCTCCCGTTTTCATAGGTCCCTTTTCATCGCATTTCAGGATTGTAGGGCCAGGTGACGGTATTCGATGGATTGTGACTGGCCGCTAGCTATGCGGTTTGTAAAGTACATTCTCTTTGGAATCGATCCGGGACTGCCTGGTCAGGACCTTGTGAGGCCCTAGCAGAGCGGTAGTGGATGCGTTCGCGTTATAACCGTTAGGGACCCTGCTGTCACCCGGATCTTGCCTCCCTTCGAGTTTCTCCCTCATCCCTCCCTCCTATGGGTGGCCGTCCAGCTATGCTTCGCCAATGCGGGGCCCCTCCATTGACTCTGCTTTTATATACGTTTAATACATTATAAAAATGGGATTCTTCTGTCTAGGTTATGGTTATACAACTTATATACATCCTTTTATTAGGAATAATAAAATTAAGCATAAGATTTTTATTCACCTTACTCTTGAAAACAGCATCCGAATAGTTATTCGTGGTAGGACTTGCTATGAAAGGTAATAAAATCCGAAAAGTTTAAACAATTCATAAGAAAAGAACTTGCAGCATAAGTATGTTCAAAACGACTGACGCTAAGTATTACACTTGAAGTTACTTCATTTGTTGTAGAAACATTTTAAATCTTAACTAACTGAAGGGAACAGTTAGAGCCTATTTGAAAAAATAAAACGTTTGAAAAATGTCCCAAATAAATCGCAGCTTAGGCTTGGGCGGGGGGGGGGGAGATTTTAACGAAATTCAGATTCTAAAGACAGATTCTAAACTTCAGTACCAAGTTTTGTCCGTTGGTCTCCCCCCCCCCCTGCCACTCTTTTTGAATTCCACCGTCTATTCTGCAGTACATATTAGCATTCAGAGGATGTTTTTGATAAAATTCTTATATATTAATTTTTCAGCACATAACGCTACTACGAAGAATCCATTCAGCATGTCTTAACTGTGCATAACAAAAGGTTTTAACCACAACAATCCCGAAATCGATGATTAATACAAACTGTACATAGGATGTTTAACAATTATTGCCATTTAGTGTTAATATCAATTGTGTATACTGTTTACGAATATTGTTTTTTTTTTTTTTTAATTTACGTCCTTCAACTTTTTAAGTCATATCGGACGATAAATGGAATGGCTGTAATGATGCTCAAATGGACCCAGGGCCCATGGAGCTTAGAGTTACCCGCCATTCGTCTTTAGGATAAGGGAAAACCAAGGAAAAAAAACTTATCCAGGTAACTCACCTTGACCGAGATTCGAACTTGGGACCTCTTCATATTTCCAGTTTTGTCTATAGCGTGAGCCATGTAAATTGCAATTAAGCTCAAGGTTTCTGATGTAAATCCGCGTATACCAACGAAAATTTCTTACAGATGTTACTTAGAACCAAAATAAGAAGGCTAACATTAAAACAAAAATTACATTTAATTGAAATGTTTGGAAAGTGCGAACCAATTTTAAAACTAGTGCTGGTCTAATGAGAATGTTACTTGATGAGAGTGATCTGGTGGCTTTCTGCAAGAAGTTGACAATTTTAGATGCCATACACAAAATTTATAATGTCTGCAAGAATGTCAAACTACATACACTAATTTGTCCACGAAGGAAAATTCTCCCAGAAATGCTCTCAAAGGCAGGCAAACATCATGGACTACTTTAAGAAGTAAACAGCAGTGCGTATGCATGTAATAAATAATGCAAGTTTGAAAATAAGGTATTAAATTACTAATTTTATATTATGTTGTACCTTAAAAGCATTAAATTGCGGGTTTCTCGATTATTAACTTATTTCAAATACTGTGAATATTCTGAAGAACATACTATATGTGAATTATTATAAATGTTAAGGACACGTTAGCAATATCTATGATGCAAGGTTTTTAAGAACACCATATTCAGAATCCGGGACTTGTTATATACTAAAACTTTTTCCCCCACTTTTAAGGGCAAAACAAACGACGTATGTCCTGATAAATGTCACTACACTTTCATATAATAACATTCCAAATAACCTAAAGTAATGGCCAACACATACCTGCTATTCTTTAAATAAGAAAGTGCTAATTGTCCGATGTGTTTATTCTGATCACCCGATGCACACTAGAATGTCTACTGGACTTGCAGTCCGCCAGTTGACTGACACTGCCAGTGTTGGCAACCTATAAAATTCTTATCAACTTCTGGATTCGCACAACAGATCGTGCTTTACTTATTGCATCACAGGCATTCTCAACAGTTACATACAATGCTTATCACGGTTCCAGGTTATTAATTACATCCTCACGTATACTTCCTTTATGGCGTTTTCACTGCTGACCGCCGTAGTTGATCGCGCTTATACGCATCATCAACATTTAATGAGGTTTTCTGTCTTGGTAATTATCTTTCAATTCTACGTCACCTTTGTTACTTTCTTGGACTGTGTCTTGTTTTAGTAATGTAATTCTTGCATTTACGTTGAATATATAAAAGTATGATGGATATATAAATATAATTGACACTTGATAACTGTGAAATATCGTTTTTCAGCTGTTGATAAGTAAGCAAACATATATGAATTTATGTCCAAAACTAGGTTAGGGATGAAAGAAGTTAATTTTTTTCCTTTTTATGTTAATAAGTGCGTAGATTTGGGCTGATTCTAATATCACATTTTACAAAGTCCTCTTCATTTGCTACGAATACTTTAGGTGAACTTTCGTAATTAATTTAGTTAACATATGGAAATTAATCATTTCTTCGCACTAGCACCGTATATAGGAGTTTTTTTTCAAGTTGACTCTATCTGTCGTAATTAGTGCCATTCTTTTAAAACTGCTACGTTACTTTATAGGCATTTTTCCAAAAATGTTACGCCATGCCCTGGTTTATCTACTTGTCACCTTTCGTATTAGTACTCAACGTGCTTCATAAATGTTTTTAACATATTTATGTAGGGCAATATCGATGCAATTGTCAGACAAATGTGTAATACCCATTACAACAGTTACATTTAAATTACCATGCCCAACTTTGGCTGTTACGTACTATGCCACGTAAATATGTTAAAACATATGACGGTTTGAAGAACGTCGTTGGGGGGGGGGGTAAAAATTACGAACACTTTTCCATGTAATGTGTAGTTTTAGGTGAAGAGTTTTTATTGAAAATTGTAAACAGTCATTATAAGACACTAAATTTAAATATTAAATGTGAAAATGTTTAAATTTTATGTGTTCTTTTAAGATACACACACACCCACACTTTTTTTTTTTCCTGAATCGAGAATCGTGTAGAGGGAATTCATGAGGTCACCCAAACCTGAATTTCGAGTGAAATCTTCAGATAGAACATTTTGGATTGAGTGCTTCTTCTATATATTGCGTTAGGGAAACCAGGTTTTGGATGTGGGCAAATTCCTATAGACGAGGATTGGGATTTCATTACGGAGGGGAATAGGTACGTAGGCCACTATGCTGGGCCCATTGTTCCTATGCCTCAAAGTGGGGGCACCCCCGGAGGAAGCATGAGGCGAAGGAGACAGAGGGCGGCAGACCCAAAGAGCCCCAACAACACAGATGGCAGGGTCCCTACAGTTTACTTGCATGGAGACTTCCCCCGGCAGGTCAGGACAACGAACTCGCTCCCCTACAACGGGACGGTAAGAGCCCAGCAGCCGAGCCCTAATGGTCTCAGGCAGGCGATGCGAGCTCCAAAGGTACCGGCTGGCGGTCCCGAAATGGTCCCAGCAGAGGAACGGAGACCGGCAACCGACCTACCGGAGGAGGAAGTAGTCGCCCTCAGAGCATATCATCCTGCCATGCACCACCGAGACACCCGCCGAAACTGCTAACCTGAAAGAGACCACCAGATGAGAGATGATATGAAATGACAATGGAGATGAAATGGAGAGACAGGAAATTCAGGGGATGTAATTAACCTACCCAGCATTCGCCAAGCGACCCGGGAAAACCCCCGCAAAAACCCATGGATCAGGTAGGTCCGCCACGGAAATCGAACCCGGGCCTCCCGAATGCGGACCACAAACGAAACCACCTGGGCCATCCCGCTCGGTTATAGACAAGGATGCATATAGTTTAAAAAAATTATAGACTACGACTCCCAACGTTTTCTTTAAATGGAAAATGAAACACAAAGCGCACGTTTAATAATGCGGAAAAAATTCTGAGGTATTTCCTCACATCTTTTAAGACTAAACAGTTTGTGAGTGACGTCATAGTATTCCGCTCTCGTTACTGGTAGACTGGTATCGTAAAGAAAACGGGTTTCGAAGAGCACAATATTCGTATAAATGAAATCCGGGTAATAAAAATGTGAAATCTTGGAATTACTCACTGTGACATTTTAATGCAGATGAAACGAACATTAAAATAAAAATACAGTACTAATTTCAATAAATCGAACTGGAAACCCCAAGTACGCCAGTAAAGTGACTGGCCCAGGATTGTGATGTCACTTTTTTCCATTGTTTCGTATGCAATACTGTTAAGGATTAAATTTCTAAGGGCAGATCCCAGAGTGGGGAAATAAAATACTTTTCATTGCCATTGATGTTACGTTTTTCTGTTTTAAGACGTTTGAATTATATATATACATATTCGTTTCTTTTCTGGTCTTTTTCCTTCCTTACTACCAGAAATTATTTTAACCAAAATTATTTAATTACTTAACATTCAGCTTTAATCTATAGC
Organism: Mantis religiosa; assembly: GCA_030765055.1. Classification (NCBI taxonomy): domain Eukaryota; kingdom Metazoa; phylum Arthropoda; class Insecta; order Mantodea; family Mantidae; genus Mantis; species Mantis religiosa. The sequence continues at coordinate 47,507,321 of CM060948.1, read as the reverse complement.
AACAGCTGGCGATTTGAACATATTGTGACTTTGTGGGTTCGTGAAATAATAAAACGAGGTTACGAAACATAAAAACTACACTTTATTTTCCTAGCAAATACATTCGTAACCATTACAGTTTGCTAGCTAACCTTAAACTGTTTATTTTTCCAACTCTACCCTCAACTGCCTCTCACTTCCGGTAACGATCCGCCATCATTTTTCATCGGCTTCGCGAGCCTACCACCAGGGTGACAATATTTTCGACAATGGGCCTCTTATCTCAAATTATTGTTGTCGCAGTCAACAATTCTATTACTGCAAACAGATATTGTTGTTGTAAAAAAGGAAGACCGCTAGAACACGTGCAAGTTGACCTTAAAGCCTCTATCGGTTATTTTCGCTGTCATTGTTTGACTGAATTACAAATCTACTAGAGGAAAGTGCGATGTTCAGTTCAGTTTTCGTAGTTTTAGTCCGCCATACGTAATATAAAGCCATCGAAATCGGGTCAATTAAGACAGATTGCCCTGAATTTGGAGATTGTTTAGGGACGGCGAAGTGTTATTTTGTAAGATGTATGAAATGCATCAGTCAAGAGAAAATTCTCTGTTCGGAAAAATGTAGGTCGCGAGCAGTACTACTCGCAACAAGAGATACACGTTTTTTTTAGTTAATTGATGGAAATTAATAATTTCTTAACACTAACCGTATATAGGCTACATGTTGACGCTGCATAGCGTCAACATGTCAGGACGGCACGTTGACCATGGTAGCTCAATAGGTTAGAGCGACTGGACGGAAACCAGTAGATCCGTGGTTCAAATCCCGGCCATGGCATTGAATTTTTCATGTTAAATGATGAAGGCTGGGACTCAAGTACTTACGATAGTAAGTCATCACAAACGGTGTAGCCCGCCTTGGTAGCGTGGTGGTAGAGTGTCTGCCTCACGTTCAAGAGGTCCCGAGTTCGAATCTCGGTCAGGGTGAGTTACCTGGTTAAAGTTTTTTCCTGGGTTTTCCCTTATCCTGAAAGACGAATGTCAGGTAACTCTAAGCTCTATGGACCCTGAGCTCATTTGAGCATCATTTCACCCATTCCATTCATCGTCCGATATGACTTAATGTTGGAGGAGGTAAATTACACAAAAAAACGGTGTATCTCGGATGCGAGATGTATCCCCGGATTACCGGGGAAATATACGAGTCAAATGGAGAATTTAATGTCAGGACGGCACGTTGACCATGGTAGCTCTATGGGTTAGAGCGACTGGACGGAAACCAGGGGATCGGTGGTTCAAATCCCAGCAATTGCATTGGATTTTTCAGGTTGACTCTATTCATCAAGAATTACGCGTAACTTTTACTGCAACAAGGTGTGTCCATGAAGGAGAATAAGTCGTCAAATATCAAAATGTACAGCGCGAGAAAAAAAAAAGAAAGAGATATTATTAGAACATACAAGTCATGTGTGACATCTCCGAAATATTCCTTGTTATTTGTTTCCATTTTTCGATAATTCTGCTGTTGTTAAACCGGAAGTCATTCTTTTCTATCTCTCTCTCCATCTCTTTCTCTCTCCATCCATCAATCCATCCATCCATCTCTCTCTCCATCCATATAATTCATCTAACGAACGCATCACTATTTACTGCTAATGCTTCTAACAACTTGAAACTACTAGTCCTTCACATCCCAAATGACAGCATTCTTGTATCTGATGGACTCAGTAAACCGGAGCTACCATGCTGGTCTAATGGGCATATTACTAGATGAGATAATTTGGTGGCTTTGTGTAAGAAGCTGGAATTGTAAATGACACACTTCAGTCCTAATGCCTCGAAGAACGTTAACCCACACACACTAATTCGGGAGGAAAATTGTCCTAGCAGAGAAGGAAGGGGTTTCTTGCTGGGGAAAAAATGGAAGTGCTGTTCAAAAGATAAATAAAATAAACAAATCAGCTCCCTAAAACAGACCAACATCACGCACTATTTTAAAAAAGTAAACAGAGCTGCACAACACATACAAGTAACATGTTGGAAAATAAGCTTTTAATAGTTTACAATTTGCATAGATGTATCCTACCTGAACAATATTAAATTGCGGTTATCTCAAGTATTCCCATATTGCCCCAATAATAGAGAGAATACTCTATATGAAATTTCAAATCCTAATAATGACTTATGTAGATGATGAGTTGTGTTTATGGACGCTCAACTACACCGTCAACAGCGTCCTTTAAAAACAATCATGGCAAAAGCCATGTATAAACCTAGACGATAAGTAGAAATATACATATTAAAAATAAATATTAATGTAGAGGTTACCAGAGTGTCAGTCCACTACACGTACTAATATTTTAAATAACCTAAAGTAACTAATAACACTTCTATTCGTTTAATGTACGAGGGCTAGGTTCAGTAAAGAATGATCATAATTTTTTACGTTAATAATTTTTCGCACTAAAATTCAATCTTATAATATTTTGTCAGTTTAATGTGAAACAAACACGCTGTAGTGGTGGCCTTGTTGGTACTGCTGGTTCCCGCCTGTGAGAACCAGGCAAATACAGACATGTTCAGTATCGCCTACAACTACAATGGTGGTAACACGCGAGGAACAATATGCGACTTTGAAATTCTGCTTTCGTCTCAACAAATCTTCAGTTGAGGCCTATACAATGTTACAGCAGGCCTATGTAGGGTCTGTTCTTCCCTACAGCACAGCTCGAAGGTGGTTTAAAATGTTTAAAGAGGGGAGACAACCAATTTCAAAGGAAGATGGATCCGTTGCTCCAGTTACTGCTCTTACGGAACAAAACATCAACACTGCTGCTGCCATTGTGAGAGAGGATCGACGACTTACCTTAAGATCACTTTCTCAAACATTGAAAGTTTCATTGGGTGCCACCCACACGTTGGTGACAGCAACATTACACATGAGACGTGTTTGTGTGTGATGGGTTCCAAGAATGTTGATTCCCGAACAAAAGGAAATTCGCATGCAGGTCTAAATGCAGTTAAAGTTGATGTTAGAGGAAGATCTGGAGTTTCTTTCAAACGTAATCACTGCTGTTGAAACTTGACTACATCATTTTGATCCTGAGAGCGAACAGCAAAGCTCAGTATGGAAATCTTCATCACCAACCCCCCCAAAAACCAAAAGTGGTTGCTGCTACTGATACTCATGGAATGATTTATCAGCATGTTGTACCTGCACACACATCAGTAACTGAACAATACTACAGAGATGTCCTGAAAATATTGCAAGTCCATATCAAGCGGAGAAACCACATTTCCGTAAAGCAGGCTGGATGCTGCACCACGATAATGCGCGGCCGCATATTGTCAATGTTGTTGCGTGAAGTGCAACCCTCACCCTCCCTATAGTCCAGATTTAGCCCATGTGACTTTTTTCTATTCCCTAACTTGAAGAAACGCCTTCGTGGGAGGCATTATCCATCATCAGAACCAGTGGTGATGGCTGCAGAGGCGATTTTAAAGGATCTTTCAAAAAATGGTTTCCAGCGTGTCTTTGAAGACTGGCAGAAACGCTGGGACTAGTGCATCGCATTCAGGGGAGACTATTTTGAGAAAGACCATCAAAATTATGAGGATGAGTAAAGGTACGTTGTCAAAAAAGATTGTGATCATTCTTTATTGAACGGCCCTCGTACTTTTGTGGTCCGTTTCTTTCTGTTCTACAATTTCAACCTCCTCCAACGTTAAGTCATATCGGACGATGAATGGAATGGGTTAAATGATGCTCAAATGAGCCCAGGGTCCATAGAGATTAGAGTTACCGGCATTTGTCTATCAGAATAAGGGAAACCCCCGGAAAAATCCTCATCCAGGTAACTCACCCTGACCGAGATTCGAACTCGGGACCTCTTGAACGTGAGGCAGACACGCTACCATCACGCTACCAAGGCGGGCAATTAGTTTCTTAACACGTGGTTTTTAATCTCAGGAAACAGTTGGCTACTTGAATCACTATGGCGGCCCGAGTTCGATCCCAGGCCACCGCACGTGAATCTCCATTTTATGTAGCATCAGTCACCGCCTGCAGTGCCGCATGCAGTAAAAGCTGGGGCTAAATACTACACATTCTCATTCTCTCCTCAACATATGGTTGTCGCAGTCAGTAGTTCTATTATTGCAAACAGACGTTGTTGTAGTAAACAAGAAAGATCGTTTGACCACGTGAAACATGGAAGGGCAAGCCTCTGGTCTGTTATTTTGTCATAGACTTAAATATCTGCAAATCTTCAAAGAGCAAAGTTTGATTTTTAGTTGTTTTCGTAGTTTTATTCAGCCATGCCTTAAATAAAGCCATGGAAAGCTGATCAGTTTGGACAGCCAATATTTAAATTTGGAGATTATGCTGTCTTCGGGCGGCGATGTGTTTTCTGTTATTGTTTTATTTTTATTTATTTTTATTTATTTTTATTTATTTTTTCAACGACGGGAATGGTAAGGCGTTTAGAGAATTTCTGGTTTTATTGGCTTGTACTGTGGGACAATAGGAATGGTTCTATTTGCTTAAATGGGTATTGGATCTGTATTTATTCCACGTGAAAAATGAATGGTTTTTTCTTCCGTATATAGGTCCATCTCTGCTCCTTTAAAAATATACGTAAGTGCTTCCCTAGCACAGTCTCTCCTCCCCGTACTTTCAGCAGCCAATGCAATGTACCAGCAACCAACCACACTGCAAAATTATGAAATTTCGTGTCTTTGAAGCGAAGCTCCAGTTGTACCAACTGTAGTACCGAACGTAAGCATTCCTCTGGACAAAGTCTATGTAATGCGTCGCGGAGGGAGGTCCAAATCAAGTCAGCCCGTTGACAGTTGTACAAGTGGTGATGTGTTAGGATAAACGAAATGTATCAGTGGAGAGAAAATTTTCTGTTCGGCATTATGTGGGTCGCAAGCACTGCTAATCCGTACAGGAAATACACGCAACTTTTACTGCAACGAAGTGAGTTCGTGAAGAAGAATAAATCATCAAATGCCAAATTGTTACAACAAAAAATGTAGATCTCATTAGAGAACATAAGTCATGTGATACTTTTTTGGTACACCACTTCTGTAAGATAGGTCCTGCGCTGTGGTGTAGCGGGCTAAGACAGTATGCCTTGAGTGCCTGCCAGGGAAAGCGGCCCGGGTTCGATACCACCCATGGGGTGCGGATTTTAAGTCCCGGTATAGGACCAGTGCCCACTCAGCATCGTGAGGAAAGTAAGGAGCTTACGCTAGGTAAGCGGCCCAGGTCAGGCAAACCAAAATTCCGGCTGGGGGTTGACGAGATGCTAACCACATCTCCTCCCCGCATCGGTTGGATCATCGCCCACCTCTGCCGTGCGTAAGTGGGCGTGAAGCCGGCAGTCGGGTTGGTAGGCCTTGGACCTCTTAGGGCTGTCGCGCCGGGTTTCTTTTGTTACTATTTGTTTCGATATTTCTATACTTCTATTTTTCTCAAATGCCAGGTTATTTTTCCGTCACTCTCTTCTCGGATATGCAAAGACCATGGAATTTCAAAGCAATAACTTAACGACCAGCTCTTAAAAGTTTTGACTATCGTATTAGCTTACTTGTATTCCCATTCTACGGATAAGACAACTTTATGTAATAAAAGTAATTCTATATTTTTTTTATTTGCGTACCCCAGCGTTAAGTCGTATCGGACGATGAATGAAATGATGCTCAAATGAGTCCAGGGTCCATAGAGCTTAGAGTTACCCGACATTCATCTTTAAGGATAAGGGAAAAAGAAACCTTAGGCAGATAACTCATCCTGACCTCTTGAACGTGTAGGAAACGCTACTTCGATCACAATTGAAGAAATAGGAGTAATAAGCTGTTACATTTACATTTGTCCAACAATTGCTATAAAAGATCCTATGAAAGTAACATACGCCCTTTTTTCTCAAAAGAGTAGAATGGTTTTAATTATACATTTTACTGACACATATGTTTATGAGTTACTATTCGGTGAATCTTAGATAATGTTATTTAACTGGAAAGCGTGAGATAAAGGCGTAACTTCATTTTGGGCCCACCTCTGTAGTCAGGTGGTAGCGTGTCTGCCTCACGATCAAGAAATCCCGAATTCGTATCTCGGTGACTGAGTTATCTGGATAAGGTTTTTACTAGGGTTTTCCCTAATCCTAAAAGACAAATGTCAGGTAACTAAGCTCTATGGACCATGGGCACATTTGAGCATCATGTCACACATTTCATGCATTGTTCGATTTGACTGAACATTGGAACAAGTAAATTTTTATTTTAAAGAAATGTATTTTGGAGAAAAAGAGAGTTTCACCACCAGGTTCCGAAGGAAATGATCCTAGGGAATTTTACGCCCGAAAACATCTATCGCCCTACGCCGGGTTTGAACCAGCGACCTCGAGAACACTAGCGTGTTACCCTAGAGTCTAAGGCCTAGACCATAGAGGAAGATAGGAATTGTACTCCTTACTGTTTACTATGAGAAGAACCATTCTGCTTCTCGTGGCGAGCTGAATATATCATTGCAGAATTAAATGTCTACATCTGGTTTTCGCATATGAGTTAACACTAAAGAAAATTAATTTATTAAGTACTAAAGCTAAATAAATGTTCTGAATAACAAAGCGTTAGAAGATTTACACTTATATTACATAACATTTTTCTTTTGGAAATCTTGAATAATACGTATACAAAAACTGCCACAGCGCATGCAAAAGTGCATCGATCGCAATGGTGATTCAGTTGTAATTTACGTCCTCCAACGTTAAGTCACATCGGACGATGAATGGAATGGGTAAAATGATGTTCAAGTGAGTCCGGGGTCCATAGAGTTACCCGACATTCGTCTTTCAGGATAAGGGAAACCCCGGAAAAAACCTTATCCAGGTAACTCACCCTGACCGAGATTCGAACTCGGGACCTCTTGAACGTGAGGCGTGAGGCAGACATGCTACTACCCCATCCAAAGTTACCTAATCCTCCTCCAGGATTGGTGCACGCTTTGGCGATTGTCCATTAATACGGAGAAAAGCCAAGCGATATTGTTCACCAAGCGCCGCTTTCCCGCCAATTTCCCCCAATTTACCTACTTCGGGCAAGGGATCAGGTGGGAGAATTCAATCAAGTACTTGGGAGTCAAGCTGGACAAGGGCCTAACTTTTCGGGAGCACATCCAGGAGCAAGCTCATCGGTCATGTGGTGCCGTGGCATCACTATACCCTGTGCTTCGGTCTGCGATGTCTGTCCCCCTAAAGTTGCGCCTCTTTATGGCTCTGGTCCTCCCTATCATGCTCTATGCGTGCGAAGTCTGGGGTATGGCCGCAGGCTCACATCTAGTTCTGCTCCAACGTGCTCCAACGTGTCTTCGGATTATTTATTCTGTTTGCACAAGGTTCCCCGTGAGATTACTTCACGAGGCTTCATCCCTCCGATATGTGGAGGATGAAATTAGGCGCCGGGCGACAAAATTCTTCGAGGGTTTGGCCCAACATCAGAGCGCCCTCGTCAGATCCCTTGGGGATTATGTTCCTCGTGAGCGTCGCTTAAAGCGATACCGGTTACCCCGCATGTCTTGCGGTCACTACCGGTAACCACATGATCTCCATTCCAGCCTAAATTAAATTTCAGCTAATCCAAAATATTATGGAATATTCAAAATTATACATACCTTCTTCCTAGTTTATTAACTAACCCACCAGCGGTGCTCGCTGTCCGTAGCACCCGGTTCATCATTCCCTGAGGAGCAACAAGCTACCTCCCTACACTAACCCCACTTAAAATACACCCGTCATTCTGCAACTTCCACATCCCGCCACTACGTGGTTAAGCTCTTCCCAGAGCAGGTACACGATTTGACCACCCTTCGGGCTGTTCCAAACAGCCCGCCAGCATGGAGTTGAGTTGAGACATGCTACCACCACGCTACCGAGGCGGGCGGTGATTACGTTGAAAAATAGCTCTAAGTTCCGCCTTTCCATTAATGTAACATTAATTGACAATAAACATGTCTTCTATATTAAATAAAATAGGACACCTTATTTTACGGACCTAGGTTAAAAAAAAAACATGGCACGACAGTCCTAAGAGACCCGAGGCCTACCAACGCGACTGCTGCCCACTTTCAGCCTCACCAATCTTATGTGAAAAGCTAACAGTAACAAAAAATTTAAAAACGCAATTTCTATATTTTATTCCGTTATTAAACAGAAATATAGTAAATGAAGTACCATATTTTGATAACCTACGCATGTTCTAAAATTACCATAACATGTCTGTAGAATTAAAAATAAGGAAACAGATAAAAAAAGCAACATAACACAATGACAAAAATTGACTTAAAGCTGATTTTTATCAAATACTTTAATTTATAAATCGATATTAATGCTAAACAAGTATAAAAATTTACTCTTATACCTCACCTGAGTACTGAATTCTGTTATAAAACCCTTCATATACTAGATACAACTGCAAGCCGATGGCACAATAAAGACACGAAGGAAAATAAAATGAAAAAAATCACCTCACATAGAAACGTGCCAACAAATAGAAAATTACCTTTCTTCCGAGTATAGTGTATTCCCGATCCTCCCTTCCCCCCCCCCCACCGATTTTTTTTTTAATTTACGTCCTCCAACGTTCAGTCATATCAGTTGGTGAACGAAATAGGTGAAATGATGCTCAAATGAGTCCAGGGTCCATGGAGCTTAGAACTATCCGACATTTGTCTATTAAGGATAAGGAAAACCCCTGGCAAAAACCTTATCCAGGTAATTCAACCTGACCGAGATTCAAACTCGGGACCTCATGAATGTGAGGCAGAGACGCTACCATCTACGCTACCAAGGCTTCCCCCCACCGAATGATAAAATTATTGTATATATATTATTTTACTTTAGTAAACAGCAACAATAGACCAGCCACGTGACAATAACTCCATAACCGTTATTTAAAAAATCCCCGCGTGACAAAAAAATACTGTTTCCATTGTTGTCGATATCCCGATTCCTGTAAATTAAAAACTGCTACAATGTTTCTGATGTTCATTAGAATTAATTTAAAGTTTTCAGAAATTTGAAACAGTTGCAAAGCTACGTGTAGATTAATGGATTACATTGCACACTGTTAGACCTGGATGTCATCTAACGTACGCATTACAATTTTGTGCACTGTTAATGATTCTCGGAAATGCACATTGGGAGAAAATAAACTAAGCTAAAATATCTCCCAAAAAGGAGCATGGATGGATACTGAAATTTACAACAACTGGCTCCACAAAAATTTGGTAAAAGTTTAGCACTTTTCAGAAGAAGGATTGGCAGAAACTGCTCTTCTATAGTTTAGTAACATACCTTCCTAACGAGAAATTCTTGCACCTGACGATGAATGCAGCAAAACTACCACGCTGGTCTGTAATCAGAATGCTACTTGATGAGAGTGATTTGATAGCGTTCTGCAAGAAGTTGGCAATTCTAGATGCCATAAAATTGATTTCTAATGCCTGCATACAATTTATTTCAAGCCAGAAATACACTAATTCTTCATGTAAAAAAATTATCCCCAGATTTAGAACAAATAGGGTTTCGTACAATGACTATATTGCCGAAAAAAATTAAAACCTGTCCAAACAAATTATATCAAACCCTTTAAAAAGCAGAAAAACATCACGTGCTATTTTACGCAGTAAACAGGCCTGCAGCAGCTCAGTAAGCTTTTAAGTAATTTGCTTTTTACTTATTATGTTGTACCTTAAAAGCATTAAATTACGGATTTCTAAATTATTCCCATATTATCCCAACAAGCGGCCAAACAATGTAGGCAACAAAAAATTCTTATCAACGGCTGGATTCAAATAACACATCGTCTTCTTTCAATTATTGCCAACCGTCACGTACAATCCTTATCGATGTCCTAGGTTAATAAGTGAATATTTTTAGTAAATATACAGTATCTTTATGACGTTTTCTATTCCATGGTAATTATTTTTCAGTTCTACGTCACTTTTGTTATTTTCTTGGCCGTAGCGTCTTTATTTACTAATTTGCTTGCACTTACGTTGAGTATATAAATTGTACAGTGAATATATAAATATGAATGACATTTTACACTTGAAATTACAAACATCAGCTGAGATAATGAAACATTATGTATTAACTTGTGTCCTAAACTAAGCTAGGGATGAGAGGGGTCAATTTTCCCATTTTTATGTTAGTAAGTACGTACAGTTGGGCTGAACCTTATGTCACAGATTGCTCAGTCCTCTTCAACTACTGTGTGTTCTGTGTGAATTCACGATTATTCAGACACCTACTTTTTGTACATTTTTATCTGAACTAATTTTAAAAATATATTAACGCTGGGTCATGCTTCGTTAGCATTTTTAAAAAATTATACGTTATTGTATAGGCCATTTTCCAAACATATTAGGTAATTTCCTGGTTTATCTGCTTATTTTTTTATCCTATTATTACCTAGTTTGCTACACAAATATTTCTATCATGTTTGTATATTCTAGTATCATATGCAACAGTCAGAAAGTGTGTAATAGTTACATACAAATAAGTAAGCCTAAGCTTATCTCTTATGTGCTGATTACGTTATATAAATAGCTTAAACACATGATGGTTTAATCAAAATTGTTACGGGAGGAATAAAAATTTTAACATTAGGAATATTTTTCTGAGCAAATTGTGCCAGCCTCGGTAGCGTAGATGGTAGCATGTCTCCTCACGTTCAAGAGGCCCCGAGTTATCTCTGTCAGGGTGAGTTACCTGGATAAGGTTTTTTTTTCTCGGGGGTTTTCCTTATCCTGAGAGACAAATGTCGGGTAACTCCAAGCTCCTTGAGCATCATTTCACCCATTTAATTCATCGTCCGATATGTCTGAATGTTGGAGGACGTAAATCACAAAAAAAAGAAAAAAAGAAGAAAAAAGCAAATTGCAGTGAGGGGAAGGAGAGTTTATTGAAAATTGTAAATATTCCTTGAAAAGATATCTAATTTAAATGCCAAGTGTAGTAAATTATTGAATTTTATGTGTTATCATTAAGATACAGACACATATCCCCCACACCTTTTACTGAAAATCGATGCCATGCCATTCCTCCCCCCCCCCCCCCCCCCCGCGATTCAGGTATCGTTTTTAGGGGATTCAGGAAGTCTCTAAAATCTCTGGTGAAACCTAGACATCGATCTTTTCAGAATTCGGTGCTTTCACTATGTATTCTGTTCGAGGAAAAAAAATTGACAGAAAACACAGGATTAGTGTGGCAGATCCCTATATACAATAATTAGGGGTAGTGATATTTAGCATTTTGTAGCATTTATAACATTTGCAATTTAGCATTTTATAGCATTTTGAAGAAAGTTTGAGTTAATTTAGATAAATAATGAATATTAATATTATTTATATGAAATTTAAAACACATTTATGGAGGGTCCAATAAAATATGCTGGTCAGTGTGGGTTTTCTTTAATTCAGTGGAGGATGGGAGAGAAAGGACGGAAGAGAAGAAAAGAGGAGGACGGGAGAAAAGAAAAAATAAATATTTTCTGCTTTGCCCTTCCCTTCACTAACGTTAAAACACAAAACTGGTGTAGAATTCATCACCCGCCTCTGTAGCTTAGATAGTAGCATATCTGCCTCGCATTGAAGATGTCCCAAGTTTGAATCTCGGCCAGGATGAGTTATATGCCTATGGCTTTTCCCTGGGTTTACCCTTCTTCCAAAAGACTGTCAGGTAACGCTTAAGCTCTACGGACCCTGTGCTCATTTGAGCATCATTTCACCCATTTCGTTCATCACCTGGTGAGACTTAATTTTGAAGGACGTACAATGTAAGTTGATAATTTATATTTTCTTAAATATTTCTAAGCGCCAAGTCGTCACCCTATTGATCCCTGTGGTTGTGCAATTTTAAAAGCCATGAAATTTCAAGGGCAGAACTTGGCGGATCACTTTTGAATTTTTTTTTATTTTAATTTTACGTCCTCCAAGTCATATCGGACGGTGAATGAAAATGGGTGAAATGATGCTCAAGTGAGTCCAGGGTCCATAGAGCTTAGAGCTACCACACATTCGTCTGTAAGGATAAGGGAAAACCACGGAAAAAACCTTATCCAGGTAACTCACCCTGGCCGAGATTCGAACTTGGGACCTCTTGAACGTGAGGCAGACATGCTATCATCTACGCTACCGAGGCGGACTGACTTTTGAAAATGCTGACCAGCAGGAAGTGTATATAAAAAAGAAACTTTTGTAAATACCGTTTGTAGAGCAGATACGTTTTACGCATAGAGAAAGTTTGAGTATGTTTGGTAGTGTTCGTACAGAATTATCTGAGGTTTGACAAACAGCTCCGGCTGGCGATCCTCTTACTCCACAATAAGTAGCAAAAAGATAAGTTTTTCAAGAAGATGTCAATTTCAAGGTACACAACTTCAACGATTTCTAATTTATTCGCACACAAACATGTTATATCGTATATTCTGTTCAACCCGCCATCGTAGGCACGAGCCACTTTAACATTGCTATGATTGTAAATTACAGTCGAATACGAGACTTTGCATTTTAAGAACTTGAAATTTGAGTGTTGCCAATCGGCGAAGTGCAGTGACTTTGCCCTCTAGTAGCCAGAAAAATGACCACGAGTAAGAGTTTATCTTTCGTACGCCTATTACAAGGTGACGCGGTGTGGGCTGCTATCACGCGATTTATCATACGAGTTTATTGGCTACCTCGGTCATTATTGCAAGATTTCATAACAAGAATATTGCAATGCACTTATTTCAGGGGTTATAAAGTTTTATTGCTCATTATTCTTTTGTGACCTCGGTTTTTTATGTCTCAGTAGTTGCATTCTCCGATTAGGAATGTATGTTTCGGCGCATATCTCTCTGATAAATTTTTGCGTAAAAACTTACAAATAGGAATTCTGAAATATTCTAGAGGGAGGGATTTTGTGGGTTAGATTCTGACCCTCTCCCAGCTGTAAACAAAAGTTTAAATAATACCAAATACAGCTACATTACAATAACAGAGCAACAGAAACTGATTCTGTACACTGGTACAGCCATTTTAGGGTTCCGGTACGCACGCAATAGTTTTAGTTACGACTTTTATTCCAAATATAATACTAATGTTTATTTCTGAATTAAATATTTTACGTCCTTCTAATTTAATTCATAACGGACGCTGAAAGAAATAGGTGTAATGATGCTCAAATGAGCCTAGGATCCATACAGCTTACTTAACCGACATTCATCTTTCAAGATAAGGGAAAACACTAGAAGAAAACTCTTTAACCTGATGGAGATTCCAACTCCGGACCTCTTCAGCGTGAGGCAGACATGCTACCACCTAAGTTACAGAGGCAGGCGGAATTTTAGTGGTTTCCTAACTCTCTGAATAGAAGCCCTGTTTTGAGGTAAAATAAAATGGCCCAAATCTGCAATATAAGAGGGCTGTTCAATAAAGAATGATCTCAATTTCTTTTTGACAACGTACCTTTACTCATCCTCATTATTTTGATGGTCGTTCTCAAAATAGTCTCCCCTGAATGCGATGCACTTGTCCCAGCGTTTCTGCCAGTCTTCAAAGACAAGATGGAAATCAATTTTTGAGATAGCCTTCAAAATCGTCTTCGCAGCCTTCACCACTGCTTCTGATGATGGATAATGCCTCCCACGAAGGCGTTTCTTCAAGTTAGGAAATAGAAAAAAGTCACATGGTGCTAAATCCGTACTATAGGAGGGATGAGAGACACACTTCACGTTGATTTTTGCAAGATATTCAGCAACAACTTTGGCAATATGCGGCCACGCATTGTCGTGGTGCAGCATCCAGCCTGCTTCACGGAAACGTGCTCTTTTGCGTCTGATATGGACTTGTAATGTTTTCAGCACTTTTTTGTAGTATTTTCCAGTTACTGATGCGTGTGCAGGTACAACATGCTGATAAACCATTGCATGAATATCAAAGAATGAGACGACCATAACTTTCTCAGCAGAAGCAACCACTTTTGCTTTTTGAGGGGGTTGGTGATGAAGGAGATTTCCACACTGAGCTTTGCTGTTTGCTCTCAGGTTCAAAATGTTGTAGCCAAGTTTCTTCAGGGCCACACCGTGGCTCAGTGGTTAGACCGCTTGGCTCTCACTAAGGCGGCCCGGGTGTGATCTCAGGCGACCTCAAAGTGATATTTGTGGTGGACAACACGGCGCTGGGCGGGTTTTCTCCGGAACCTCCGGTTTCCCCCGCCATCTCATTCCACCTGTGTTCCATCTTCATCTCATATATCATCAGTGTCACCGCCTGCGGTGCCGTATGTAGTAAAAGCGGGCATTAAACACTACACACACACACACACACACACACACACACACACACACACACACACACACACACACACACACACACACAAAGTTTCTTCAGCAGTGATTACGTCTGAAAGAACCTCCGGATCTTCCTCTAACACCAACTTTAACTGCATTCAGTCCTGCATGCGAATGTCCTTTTTGTTCGGGAATCAACAGTCTTGAAACCCATCGCGCACTAACACGTCCCATGTGTAATGTTTCTGTCACGAACGTGTGGTGGCACCCAATGAAATGTTCAGTACTTCAGAAAGTGATCTTAAGATAATTCGTCGATCCTCTCTCACAATGGCAGTAGCAGTGTTGATGTTTTGTTCCGTAAGAGCAGTAACTGGAGCAACGGATCCATCTTCCTTTGAAATTGGTTGTCTCCCCTCTTTAAACATTTTAAACCACCTTCGAGCTGTGCCGTAGTGAAGAATAGACTGTCCATAGGCCTCCTGTAACATTGTATAGGCCTCAACTGAAGACTTGTTGAGACGAATGCAGATTTTCAAAGCCGCATATTGTTTGTTCCTCGCGTGTTACCTCCATTGCAACGGCAGGCGAACATATCTGAACTTGCCTGGTTCTTACAGGCAGGAACCAGGAATACCAACAACGAAACTACTATGGCGTGTTTGTTTCACATTAAGCTAACAGAATGTAATAATGTATTTTAGCGCAAAAAAATTATGACCGTAAATCAATTATGATCATTTTTTATTGAACAGCCCTCGTAATATAGTTCACCTTGAACTTTAATTCTCATTTCAATACATTTGTAGCTTATAGCAAAATTTCCTATATTAATGTTAATTCAAATTTTGGTCAAAAAGAACATTAAATATAAAATTAAAAAGGCAGAGCAGCAAGCAACATCCCTTATGAATGGCCTTTTATTGGAAAAACTTCAGAAACCAAATTACTGAGAAATAAATTATTAATTAGGAGTACGTTAAGGATATCTATGACAGAAATTTCACGAACATTTTCAAAAAATTACCTTTTCCTCTTTTTAGTCTATGAAATAGTGTAAGCCTTCCTGACTCCAAAGAATGCTTTGGTGGTATCTTCAAGTCATTTAAATGCTCTTAACTTGTTTGAATGTTACGTGAATGCTAGTGTTACATATGAACTAATTCTTTATCCTTTATTTTTCTCGCTATTGAATATTTCAGCATTTTTCATCATTTAGAATGCTCCTTGTGTCGCAGTTTTAGTGTTAGTCTAATGAAAGTTGCTACACACGTTTATAGAGACACAGTAAATAGAAATTGTCATGGGTTTTATTGTAAGATGCATTTTAAGCACATTTTTTTTTCTTCAAAACACAAAAATTTCAAAATTTTGGAGAAAAAAGCCCATATTCCTAGCTTTAAAAATTATTGGAGCTAAAGTTGTTGAGACACAGAGAAACCGAGGGCAAAATCAAAAAATGGAAATATTGGAAGCCTGTTGTTGAAATATTAAACCAAAATAAAAGTTATTTTGTCGCAAGGGACCTTTTAGGTGACGTAACCGAAAATAAAGTTGACCATATTTTCCAAACTATCAAAGTGAAATTGACAAAATTTGGACTGTATCAGTTACATCTGTGGTATAAATCTTAAATCATTAAATCATTATTAGTTCAGAATTTCAAATTTTCAGTCATAGGTATCCTTAACTTATGGAGCAGGAACCTGGACACTGAATAGGAATTAAAAATTATAGTTAAGCTACAGAACAGAGACTTTTTCTAGACACTAGATACTCCAAATTAGAAAAAAAAAGTCTAACAAATTGATAAGACCAGCCATGAGAGTACAAAATTCAATTTTAGATTTTATGTAATATAAATGTTACTGGCATGTCTGCAGAACGCCTGAGATAAGATTACGTAAACAAATTTTAGAATGGAATCCACCTGGAAGAGTAAAACGTGGTCGACCTAGACTTAAATGGATGGAGAATATTGAAAGAACAGTAAGGGGATTGTCGATTTATTTAAATATTTTAAATCGGGATTAATATTAATACATTTTTCTCATTTAAATTAATACAAATTGTTTAAAAACTAGAAATCTACATATAAACTCAGTTAATGTTTTTTCTGGCTACGCTGCTGAAACCTTCCACCATTTCTGGACATTTTTCCGTTATCCCTTTGAAGCCTCCTGCTTTTAAAACCTCAGAAATTTTATAAATTTTGCCGATAATAATATTACATTTCCTTATATTTTCAGGTTATAAGTCCACGTGTTAATTCCCGCTTCAAAACTTATCAGACTTTTCTGGTGTGATTTTGGAGAGATTGCAGCAATCGGGTTGTTGCAAGGAGCGTAATTACTTCAACACGGTATCGCAAGTAGCGGTAACCAGGTTCGTGTTCCCTTGGCGAAGACGTGACAACACTTGACGCTCGATGTTATAGTAATCTGCTTGGAAATCAGCGGCAAGATCAAAGCGCCTTCGCCTGGGGATGATGAGGACAATCGCAGCATAACTGGCCGTGCATAACGTTCAAGCCTCCAGGTCTCGTCTCAGTAAATCCATAGCTATTACCTCCTAGTGCTAGCGGTGCCGACTTTCTCGGCTATTGCATACAGGTTAGGCTAAACATGGCGTGCTGGAACCGCTAGTGTTCTGAATCCATCAGAAAACGAAATATATAGAAAAGTTGATTTAGGATATCTGAAAGGACTTCCACAATTATTAGCTATATTCTTCAGATACGGATGCAGTCCTGTAGCATTACCTAGCATCACAAGTATGATCTAAAAACCTCAAATACGTTTGAATTTGTTTCATTTACTAACTTACAGATTCTTTACAAAATTATTGCACGATAATCCAGAAGCTTTTAATGGCAAATGTTGTACCTTAAACCGAGGAGCTAGTTTTAAATAGCCGGGTGACATTCCTAAAACCTATGAAAACCCAGTGATAATTACAATAATGGTTCTGACATACCTGAAGAGGTATTTCTGATCCCTTTTTCACCTCCTTGAGTCATCCAACTAGTAGAACTTATGCAGTCTACTGCATATTTTGTTCTACAAAACAAGTATCAGAATATCGCAAAATATTCCGTTATGAACAGTATTTTTAGTCCCGTTATGTTACACTGCTTTCATATATAATACTCCCGGTAAGACCAAAACGGTCGCGGCCACGCCGTGGCTGAGTGGTTTCACCGCCTGACTCTCACCAAGGCGGCCCGGATTTGATTCTAGGCGACCGAAAAGTGAGATTAACACTGGGGCGGATTTTCTCCACGATCTCCGGTCCCCCCTCCATCTCATATTAGTATCACTGCCTGGGGTGCCCGCCTCGGTAGCGTAGATGGTATCATGTCTGCCTCTCGTTCAAGAAGTCCCGAGTTCGAATCTCGGTCAGGGTGAGTTACCTGGATAAGGTTTTTCCGGGGTTTTTCCTTATCCTGAAAGACGAATGTCGGGAAACTCTAAGCTCCATGGACCCCATGCGCATTGAGCATCATTTAACCCATTTCATTCATCGTCCGATATGACAATGTTGGGGTACCATTCAATGGCGGTTTTGCTATTGTTGCTGATAAACACATAAATTATGCTTTAAAACGTCCAAATTTACAAGCTAAAGCTACAAAGTTCACGTTAGAAATTGAAAATAATGATTGCCTTCCTTCTCTACATCTAAAGATAATAAACAAAACTAAACTTAGGCATTTATAGGAAATCAACTCATACTGATAATTACACAACAAAGTATAATTCTTTTCACATAAATTTGCTATTTTTAATATTTTAATTTCCAGGTTGATAAATATACCCCTAAATAAGCAGGAATTATACATAAAGAGATTGAACAATTGAAATATGAAAAATGTAAATGAGGTTTCTAGCCTTAATAAAATAAGTTGATTATAACTTTAAAAAATTTACTTACTATTTCCAAGATGTTTCGAAGGATTAGGTTTAACTTTCTGCCTGAAAATAAATATATAAAAAATTTAGTTACATGACGGAATATTTCAGAAATATTACTATAAACAGATTGATAACTCAGCTGTAGTAGGTCATTTTACTATGAAATAAATACAGAAATTAAATTATTAAAGCAGTTAAATGGATCAATAGATTTACCGGTTTGAGAGACAATATCTTAAAAATAGAAATAGCGTGATGAATTTTGAAATATCGCGGACTAATTCTATAAATTTGTTTTGCTTCCAGTAGATGGTAGTAAGATAGCCAACACATAGCGGCAGTAACCACCTGAAAATAAACAGTTAAAAAAAGAAGAGCTGATAATGCAATTTGTAACGGCAAGTTTTAGTTGGAACTAGTTATATCCATTTGGAAATTCTTGTTTTCTGATCTGAGTATTAGTGGACCATGAAATGACAATATAAAAAGATGAACGGTTGCTACGAGAAGAAAATCAATAATCTTGCTTGATGATAGAAAATGTCGCGGTGAATATAAAGGTTGTTGACAATAAAATAAAATCAATAATCTTCAAAAGATATGTTCTGTAATCTTGATGGTGGAAAGACGACGCGGGAACCATAAATAAAGAAACTGACAGCTGCACAAACTGACACGAGATGGGAAAAGATTGTGTTGAAAAAGTGGTACACAATATTCAATGTACAATGGATAGAAATTTGTTAGATATGGCGCCCGCCGCGGGACCCGAATAAAGACTGTAGCTGGATAGAAATACTGGTTGCAAATTGAATGAATTTTGAAACTAATCCTGTGAACCGTGAAGAATTTATAATTGTTTAAAAAGACAAGTGAAGTTTCTCAAATTATTTTATTGTAATGTTTGTATTGCTCTGTCAGTAGCTTCTGTTTTTACGTAATAAATATGTTGTTTGTTAGCGACAATGCCAGTGCTCAGAATTATACCAGCGCCACCGGTGCGCTTGAATTTCGTAACAATGGAATTACGAGTAAATAGCCTTCGACAATCAAGCGGTAAATCTATGAAGTTGGTGGGGCCGTTGCATCATAAAACTTGACAGAGTTTGTATAAATAATGAAAACGAAAAAGGAATATTGCAATGTCTAAGAAGAAGAGCAGTAAAGCTTATTAGTTTGATGGAAATTGAATGTTCGAAATTGAAATACAGATGGAAATGTACCGCGCAAGTGTATAATTTTGTTTTATTTTTGTATTTTCAGAATATCCTAAAAATCAAGGCAATTTTCGAGTTAGTGTTTGTTGGTTTTGTTTAACTAAAATAAACCCAAATTATTTGTATACTACTGTTATAGTATAATACCACCAACAACAACAATTATAGACTACGCAACAATTACAAACAGCTGGTTATAGGAATATAAAAACTTTTTAAGTGACAGTATAAAATGGTTCCTTCCAGAAAACGGTGAAAGATATTTGTTTATTGTAATAAAGAAGATTACAATAAACAGACTAAAACACTAATAAAAATCAACTAGTGCCTGCGTTTAGGAATTTACTATTTGCTTACTTCAAGATAAATAAATGTGAGAAAGTTGAAACAATGTTCTTTATTTTAAGGCAAGGCTACACTGAAAATTCGTCGAAAATGTTGACAATCATGGAATTTTCTTTTTTGGCATTTTTGGTAGCTTAGGGTTTGTGGTGATAGATGGCGTGCTATTTTTACCACTTGCACCATTTTAGATCATCACGTGACAATTTAAAGAGACCTTTAACAATCGTTAAAAGTAACAATCATTACTTTAAAGTTAATTTTCTGGGAAACTTTTTTCTAACACTTTTCAGTATACAAAATACCTAACGCGTCAAATTGTTTCATTTATCTTGGTGAAGTTTACAGGATATGTCCATAATATGTGGCCGCGCCATGGCTCAGTGGTTAAACCGCTTGGCTCTCACCAAGGCGGCCCGGGTTCGATCCCAGGCGACCGCAAAGTGAGATTTGTGGTGGACAACATGGCGCTGGGGCGGGTTTTCTCCGGGACCTCCGGTTTCCCCCGCCATCTCATTCCACCGGTGCTCCATTTTCATCTCATGTATCATCTGTGTCACCGCCTGCGGTTCCGTATGTAGTAAAAGCGGGCGTTAAACACTAGACATTTCATTTCATTTTCCATAATATGTAAATAAGGAACTTCACATTCCCCTGCTCATGTTTTAAAAATTACATGGTGTTAAGGTATAAAAAAGATTTAATATTTTCAAATTTTTGAGAGCTAACCCATGGAAAATATTTTAGAAAAAATGCTACAAGAATATACCAAAAAATAAGAATGTGGGTCTTTTAAAATTGCTCTGTACTAGCCAAAAACATAAATTCAACTTCAAAACTCAATTTTTTTGGTCGCGTAGAACATTTTTAATGTTTACAATATTTTCACAAAAAAAATAATAATTAATGAACTATTTGGTGTAGAAACGTGAAAATTTGCATGCAAGTTTAAAATGATACTCTAATTATGTGGCTAAATTTTAATAATATCTGGTTTATTATTATAGAAGCTGGAATTTTCAGTGTAGCCTTGCCTTAAATGCATAAAAAGATTTTAGAACATATTTAGCAGATTTCTGGTTCATACTTATAAATTCTAGCTCTTGTAATCATAAATGCCTGCAGAAAATATTTCTAAAAGACACCTTGAAGAACGGGATCTTTTTTTTAAAAAAAAAAGGTACGCACATAAATTTAGCGGTGAAAAGTTGTACATGTTCAAGTGATTACGAGGGCTGTTTAATAAAGAATGGTCAAATTATTTTTTGACAACGTACCTTTACTCATCCTCATAATTTTGATGGTCCTTCTCAAACTCGTCTACCCTGAATGCGATGCACTTGTCCCAGCGTTTCCGCCAGTCTTCAAAGACATGCTGGAAACCATTTTTGAAAGATCCTTCAAAATCGCCTCCGCAGCCTTCACCACTACTTCTGATGATGGATAATGCCTCCCACGAAGGCGTTTCTTCAAGTTAGGGAATAGAAAAAGTCACATGGGGCTAAATCCGGACTATAGGGAGGGTGAGGGATGCACTTCACGTTGATGTTTGCAAGATATTCAGTAACAATTTTGGCAATATACGGCCGCGCATTATCGTGGTGCAGCATCCAGCCTGCTTCATGGAAATGTGGTCTTTTGCGCCTGATATGGACTTGCAATGTTTTCAGGTCATCCCTGTAGTATTGTCCAGTTACCGATGTGTGTGCAGGTACAACAGGCTGATAAACCATTCCATGAACATCAAAGAATGAGATGATCATAAATTTCCCAGCAGAAGCAACCACTTTTGCTTTCTGGGGGGTTAGTGATGAAGGGGATTTCCACACTGAGCTAGCTATTTGCTCTCACGATCAAAATGATGTAGCCAAGTTGTATCAGCAGTTTGAAAGAAACTCCGGATCTTCCTCTAACATCAACTTCAACTGCATTCAGACCTGCATAGGAATGTCCTTTTGTTCGGGAATCAAGTCTTGGAACCCCTCGCGCACAAACACGTCTCATGTGTAATGTTTCTGTCACCAACGTGTGGGCGGCACCCAATGAAATGCTCAGTCTTTCAGAAAGTGATCTTAAGGTAATTCGTCGATCCTCTCTCACAATGCCAGCAGCAGTGTTGATGTTTTCTTCCGTAAGAGCAGTAACTGGAGCACCGGGTCTACCTTCCTTTGAAATTGATTGTCTCTCCTGTTTAAACATTTTAGAACACCTTCGAGCTGTGTTGTAGCGAAGAACAGACTCTCAATAGGCCTCAACTGAAGTTTTGTTGAGACGAAAGCAGAATTTCAAAGCCGCAAATTGTTCCTCGCGTGTTACCTTCATTGCAGCGGTAGGCGATACTGAACATGTCTGAATTTGCCTGGTTCTCACAGGCGGGAACCAGGAGTACCAACAATGAATCTACTACGGCGTGTATGTTTCACATTAGGCTAACTGAATATAAGAAGATTGAATTTTAGTGCGAAAGATTATGACCGTAAAAAACTTATGATCATTCTTTATTGAACAGCCCTCGTATATTGTTGAAAAATGAAATGTGCAGTGTGTAACGCCCGCTTTTACTACATACGGCACCGCAGGCGATGGCACTGATGATACATGAGATGAAGATGGAGAATCGGTGGAATGAAATGGCGGGGGAAACCGTAGATCCCGGAGAAAACCCGCCCCAGCGCCGTGTTGTCCATCACAAATCTCACTTTGCAGTCACCTGGGATCGAACCCGGGCCACCTTGGTGAGAGCCAAGCGGTCTAACCACTGAGCCACGGCGCGTCCTATATTGTTGGAGAAAATGACGACACGCCCGGTTAACCTTCCGAGTAGACCGCAGAAAAAGAGGGTTTTCACTATGTCTGAGAATACTTTCAAGTATACCATGTCAAGAAATGTCACACACGAGGCACAAAAAAGATAGTTGGAACGTAAAAAGCTCACCTGTGGATGCCGTTTGGTTCAAATCAACCAGGTTTTGTGTGCACCATGCAGAATTTCAGTGGCAGAGCAAACGCATGTTTTCACTGGCACATAAAGTACTCAACTAAATAAAATGAAGATTACAAAATGAAGTCATTCCAGAGAGGGATGTGTTGATCGCAGATGTTATGTTACCCGTAACCAGCTATGCCTTCACCGGTGTCATTTTCACTCAATGCATGACTCCTCGCATACTGCAACTTCCGCAGAAGTGCGCTACAGGATGCCATAGGATTCCTTGTAGTGCGTTTAATGGATTAAGGGGTTATAATGTACAGTTAACAAAAGGTTTCCATTTCTTCATTACGTGGTAAGACTAAATTTAGTACCCACACTCAACACAATACAAAGTTTACTCATTTTATATAACACGAACATTGAAGACATAATCACCATGATTTCGTTGAACTAAACAGAGATGCAGTGATTCCGAAAATACAAATGCCAATGCACTACTTGCGTATATTTCGTAAAAGCCCGCCTCTGTAGCGTAGGTAGTAGCGTATTTGCATCACGTTCTTGAGATACCAAGTTCATATCCTGGTCAGCGTGAGTTCTCTGGATAAGGTTTTTTCAGGGGTCTTCCCCTTACCCTGAAATCTGAATGTCGGGCAACTCCAAGCTCTATGGACCCTGCGTTCATTGGAGTATCAGTCAGTATCTCATTCATTGTCCGATATGACAAATGTTGGACGTAAATTATAATAAAAAACGGTAGTATACCAATCTCTAATGTAACACACTTTTTAAGTTCTAACCTAAAAGTTTTTCAAGATGATGGGTAAATAATTAACAAAAAGTGATTTCAGCACTGGCATATACGGACAAAATACCATAAAATACCAAGAAATAAACGATACTTAGGAACTTTGGGAAATACTCTGAAAAGCCCGCCTCGGTAGCGCAGTGGTAGCTTGTCTGCCTCACGTTCAAGAGGTCCCGAGTTCGAATCTTGGTCAGGCTGAGTTACCTGGATAAGGTTTTTCTAGGGTTTTCCCTCATCCCGAAATACGAATGTCGGGTAACTCTAAACTATATGGACCCTGGACTCATTTGAGCACCATTTCACGCATTCCATTCATCGTCCGATATGACTTAACGTTAGAGGACGTAAATTAAAAAAAAAAATACTCTTAAAATGTGTAGTGTTGCCTTACAGTTCAAAGCTAACCGCGATCTTTTAACATAAATAGTTTCAGGAACATACTTTTTTTTTTTTTTTTTTTTTTTTTTTTTTTTTTTTTTTTGTAATTTAGTCTTTCAACGTTGTCATATTGAACACGTTTATAAAGACACAATAGATACATAAATGCAATAAACAATTTCAATATTTTAACCTCAATCAATAATGAAAGAAGCAGGAGTTACAATTCTTCCACTGGATAAGTCATTAACCACGGTACTTATCTACGTATTGAAGTAAAGCAATTAGAAGTCAGGCTAACGTAATCAGGTGTTCCGCCGAACCTTTTTTTGTTTTTTGTAATTTACGTTCTCCAACGTTAAGTCTTATCGCACGGTGAATGAATTGGATGAAATGATGCTCAAATGAGTCCAGGATCCTTGGACCTTAGAGCTACCCGAAATTCGTCTTGAAGGATAAGGGAAAACCCCGGAAAAACCCTATCCAGGTAACTCACCCTGACCGAGATTCGAACTCGGGACCTCTCTTGAACGTGAGGCAGACATGCTACCACCACGCTACCGAGGCGGGCCGTTCCGTCGAGCTTTTGTTAACAAGAAACATTAGCTCGATTCCGGCAATAATTAGAACTCAATACGTTAAAAAAAAAAAGAAAAAAAAACACTTCCATAAAAACGCTGTGCCAGTTCTGAAAAATCATAAAAGGAAAGCATTATTAGAATACGGCAGGTCAAAGAGTAAAAACTGTGTTTCAGATGCGAAAAGTAGCTTAAGATTTGTCAACTTAGGAACTTCACTGGGGAAATTAAGTGTATATAAGTTGATAAAGGCGTGCATTTCTAAATTTGGGGTCTTAATTTTATAGAAATATTCTATTGTGATCGGTTACTTTCAGCATTCCGTAGCTCCTGAAGATGCCGCTTCGGTTTTCTAATATTTTGCGGTAACCGAAAGAGAATTCGCCGTTTATCACTTCAACGACTCACGGCAACACGTTTTAATGAAAAGTTATTTGAATTGTAAATTTTACCCTTCGGAATTCGGCAGAGGCATTTAATGCTTCAGTAGTTACAGTTTCGAGTGTTAAAGATTATAAATAGTTTAATTCTTCAGTTGACAAGTAATTAATTCACTTATGTATCAGTTAACTTAACTGGTGTTGCAAATTAATTGTTCTTTCACACTAGCAGAGTGTAGGACGAAATATGGAAAGGTATAGCCAGACTGAAAAATTCAGTGCCATATCCGGAATTTGAACCACGGAGCTTCCGACCTCCGTCCGGCTGCTCTTAACCGTTGAGCTACTATGGCCAAGGTGCGAGCACTATGCTAATTTCTCCAACTGACTCGTGTTTTTTCCCGGTAAACCACTAGCAGTTCTCATAGATACATGAGACAACTACCTTACTGTTGACTTATTATGCTGGTAAGTACTTTAAGGCCAGGACTTTATAGTTCGGATCACCATTAGGTGAATTAATAGAAATTAATCGTTCTTTCACACCAGTGTAGGTCGAAATATGGAAAGGTGGAATCAGAGAGTTATGTGCAGATGTTCTACTCCCATTAGTCCTGGACCCGTAGGACCAAGGACCCGGGCCTCATTCTATCCGGGGCTCTTTTCATAGGGCAATACCTCATTTCTTAAAAATACCCCCCCCCCCACGCTGAGTACAACGTCAAGACGGGATGGAAGTGGATACGCCACTTACACGCGTCAACCTCGCAGAAAAGACTACCGAAAACCTCGGTGGGGCCGCCTGGTGATCTAGCACATCTTCTTCTACTAGTTCTGCAGGCTAGTACCCGGGACTTATGAGGCAACCCTCTATCCCCTCCGGGCGGCCTTAGCCTGGCCGAAGGTACCCAATTCCTCGTGGGTGTCGGGAACACACTGGCCCCTCGAGTGCAACCCAATGCGAACAACTCCCCGACGGGAGGGGCTCGGCAGTTCGGCCCGAGGTTCCTCTGGTAACGTCAGAGGTACCACGAGTGCTAAGGGTCCGCAGCGCCCGCACCTCGGCAGCTGAAGGGGACGGAGGGTCATGGGGGGGTCATAGCCGGGATTTGAACCTCGGATATTCCGGCCTCCGTTCGGCTGCTTTTAACCATTGAGCTACTTACAGCCAAGAAAGAAACACGAGTCAATTGGAGTAGTTTCTGTAGTTTCATCAATTACTGAGATGTGGGAAACAGTATCAAGTATGTCGCGTATCATGGATTCTTAAATATCAAAAATTTGCTGTATAATCAAGAAAATGTTATATTTTCCGTACTAGCAACTAACACGCGTACATTGGCTATTTTTCTCGGTTGCCTAGATGCTGCATAGAAGTTGTGAATGGCTTACTTGTTGGAACATAAATAAAATGCAAACAATATCACCCGTCGTTTTTTGCTTCTCGGTAACAAAGATTGCAAATGAGCTTCAGGTGGAGAGGCCATTTGAATGCCTGGTCAGTTTTTATGGTTGTTCGTAATTCTCGGAAGTTTCTCTTGAACAGATGTTAAACGCTCTAGCCTCCAGGGGACAGCACATTCGCAGCGTTTTCTTCTGGTTAGCTCTAGTCATTAACTTGAGGAAGGCTGCTGAGAATTCCTCGTCTACTACCTTTCAGTGAAAGCCACATAAAAGCCAAACCAAGAATAACAGTTACACGTACCAACAAAACGAATTAAAGTAATCGATTTGGTTCTGAGCTTAATCACATGTTGGGTTTTTATATTCATAAACTTGGATAAACCATTCTGTAGGTGTAACTGCATATTTCTTTACAGTTAAAAGTCTACAGGTCCGCGTGAACTTACGCTCCAAAATAATGACCCGGACACTTACGTCATCTTATAATTGTTGGGAACGGATGGGAGGAACGGATGAGATGAAGGAACAGTTGAAGGCATATGGACTGCAGCAATGGACGACTTAAGGACACAATCGCGCAGTTTCCAACTTGGAGACGCTCAGCTTTCCCAAATATTATTTGTACTGTCCACAAATTGCACTTTCATGGAGAAATGAGAAAGGGAGATTAAATGTCTAACCTAGCCGTCCCAGTGAAGTCCTTGCTTATTTTGATGTGCAATACTTGGAATACTTTCTGCAAGGCTTGCAACCCCAGAATACCTGGGCCAACAAGTCACATACCCGCTAGCGTCAACACCATATTACAGTTATGCAACAAACCTGTATACCAAGCTCTTCTACAATTTCTTAAAGAAAGTGATCTACAGATCTAGTCTCCTCCCATCCTCTTAAACTTCCTTACATTATTTTTCTTATTTTTCCCTACGATGGCCATATGGGATTTTACCGAAGGCCAAAAAAAAAAAAAAAAAAAAAAAAAAAGTCACATATTTGAAGTGTGAACACGTGGAAGCAGAACGGAATGCTCTATACTGACAGGTGTTAACTTTTGTGGCGCAGTTATTGTCTACCCACAAGATAGCGAGGCACAGAAATGTGTAACGTAATCAATTTTCCAGTGCGCATGTTATATGCTCGGCTTCCGAATATATAGAATCTGAAGTAAACAGTGTTGTCACATAACTCACCCATGCGTAATACCTATCACTGCAGTTACCTTGGCCGCGTCGTGGCTGAGTGTTAGAACACGCGACTATCACCAAGGCGGCCCGGATTTCGATTCCAGGAGACCGCAAAGTGAGATTTTCTGCGGACAACACTGCGCTGGGGCGAGGATTCCCCGGTGTCCATCTTCATTTTATGTATCATCAGTGGGTTTTGAGCTGTTTACCTGCTCTAGTAGTGGATCTGTTTGCTACGAAATGAGTGTATGAGTAACTGCAGTGAAATGTGTAGTGTTTAACGTCCGCTTTACTACATATGGCACCGCAGCTGGTAACACTTTTTTTTTTTAATTTACGTCCTCCAACATTAAGTCATATCGGATGATGAATGAAATGGGTGAAGTGATGCTCAAATGAGTCCGTGGTCAATGGAGCTTAGAGCTACCCAGCATTTGTCTATCAGGATAAGGGAAAATCCCAGAAAAAATCTCATCCCGGTAACTCATCCTGAGATTCGAACTCGGGACCTCTTGAACGTGAGGCAGATACGCTACCATCTACCAAGGCGGGCCCGCGAGATATATATTTACTCTTAAAGTCTAAATTTACTCTTGGGCGGTTCCTATAAAAATGTTCGTATCTAGTATTTAAGGTGAGAGGGTACTCCACTTGGGGTTGAAATTAACTTTTTTTATTTTTATATTTTATTATGCCATCTCTTTAGCTTACAAATATATAGTTAAAAAGTTCATTTGAGCAATATTTTATACCTAATTTGCTAATTATATTAGTGAGTGTTAAGTTTTTGCCACGCCCCTTTTTGTAAGCTTTCAGAAAATCGATCATAACTTCTGTAATAGTGAACAGATATTTCTGAACTAGACCTTGTTTTGTAACGGATATTTCAAGCTTCCAGCTGGTAGCACTGTAACTCCAGTGATGCTAAGTTTTCTTTTGTCTTTGGTTGTGTAGGTAAATAATATTTTGTATTAGTTATTGGTGAATATACATGGGTAGGCCAAAAACATTTCTAAACAGAAAGCTTATAGGCAATCGTTTTACAAAACATAGAAAAGTAAATGTAGAAAATATAAATACAATAGACAATGAAACCACATGTAATATTGAGGTTAGTAGGCCCAGTTCACACAATACATGTGCTAATCATGATAGTAGTCATATATAGAAGTTGATGAGCTGCGAGTTCTGAAAACAGATAAAATGGTTGAAGAACTGGCCAAGAAGGCAAGGAAAATGAAGAGGAACTTGAAAAGAACAAGGGAGAATACAGAGGGTCAAGACAATGTAGCAAGAACATTCTGACTCACGTGAGAAGTCACTAAGCAATATACCAACTTTAAAGCTGTTTTTCTCAGTTTCACATTTTTTCAGGTTCCGGTATCTTTTTTAAAAAAAATAATCAAGCAAAACATATGAATTTTTTGTGTGTATTAAGCAGTCTCATAAGACTAATAATAAGAAGGGATTTTTCTCTGACATTCATAATACTTGTTTAAAAAAATAAAATTTTCTGAAATTTCAGTGCTTTTTTCTTACAAAAATTAAAAATTTATAACAAATTAACAGTACACAATTTTAAAATACTAATGTGTATTATTAAAAATAAAGGTTTTAAGAACGTGCCTGAATATTTTCATGTACATATCAATAATACTTTCTTAGTAATGTGCACCCAAAATCATGGAAGTTACATTGTGGAAAAAGGCATTAACTTCTCGCCTTAAACAATTTATAGGGGAAAAAGACCTTACTTTTCGCTGCTCGTTCAGTCTTAAAGTTCAGCTAGACAACCGCCGGTCACAGCTTTCCTCAGTTTCAATACTCCCAACTGCTTTTCTTGCTGTTACCGTTTTTGTAATTGTTACACTTTGCACCCATTATGTTCTTTCGCCAGCTATAATTATAATAACATTACACACACCCACGAACTGTTACAAAAAATACCACATAATTATTCTCTGCTGAATCGGTTACCCTTGCTCAGCCACAGTGGCAATCAAGTTCCTGCCCCCAAAAAACGGCTGCAATATTTGCATATAAAGTTAATAAGAGATGAACCCTCCGCATGTAGCACAAAACGTGCTCCAGAAAATAATTACTGTGTAAATGACTTGTTTACAAATTCAGTCAACGCATGAAGAGCAAGTAACAGAACCTGTTGAATATTAATAAACAACGCTTAGTGGGACTGAAGAGTAGGTAATGGACCTGTTCGGATAGCATGCCGATTTTAAGAGGATAAATATTGCTTATTTTCGCTCGCAGCTTCAAGTCAAATGAGGTAGGCTCATTAGATTTTCAGTCAGGAATCCTGTAGTTATCGTCCCATTAATCGTTCACAGACGAGATACACATCCGACATTTAAGACAAATAATCAATTTTCTTCATATATTAGACAAGCTTAATTTTGGCATGCCTCTTTATTACACCGAAGTATGCATTCCCTCCATAAATAAAAATGTATTACATCTCCTGAGTTTCCCAATAAAAAGGCAGATTTTTGGACACTAAAATTTAGAAAAGATGTTACATTCTGTATTCTCAATTTATTACACACACAAACACACACACAAACACACACACACACACACACACACACACACACACACACACACACACACACACACACACACACACACACGAAGTATTCTTACAAACCCTTTTATACATAGTTCATTTAATCGAGGTTAACCATTAGATAAAAGCTGCATTAAACATTGGGAACGCTCTATGCTGATCTTACGAGGGCTGTTCATTAAAGGATTTTTTTTTTTTTTTTTTTTTTTTTTTGCAACGTACCTTTACTCATCCTCACATAATTTTGATGGTCCTTCTCAAAATAGTCTCCCATGAATGCGATGTCAGCGTTTCCGCCAGGCTTCAAAGACCTGCTGGAAACCATTTTTGAGAGATTCTTCAAAATCGCCTCTGCAGCCTTCACCACTGCTTCTGACGATGGGTAATGCCTCCCTCGAAGGCGTTTCTTCAAGTTACGAAATAGAAAAACTTCACATGGGGATAAATCTGGACTATATGGAGGTTGAGGGATACACTTCACGTTGATCTTTGCTAGATATTCAGCAACAACATTGGCAATATGCGGCCGCGCGTTATCGTGGTGCAGCATCCAGTCTGCTTCACGGAAATGTGTTCCTTTGTGCCTGGTATGGACTTGCAATGTTTTCAAGTTATCCTTGTGGTACTGTCCAGTTACTGATGTATGTGCTGGTACAACATGCTGATAAACCATTCCATGAATATCAACGAATAAGATGATCATAACTTTCCCAGCAGAAGCAACCAAATGAAATGAAATGTGCAGTGTTTAACGCCCGCATTTAATACATACGGCACCGCAGGCGGTGATACTGATGGTACATGAGATGAAGATGGAGCACCGGTGGAATGAGATGGAGGGAAACCGGAGGTCCCGGAGAAAACCCGCCCCAGCGCCGTGTTGTCCACCACAAATCGCTTTTTGGGGGGTTGGTGATGAAGGAAATGTCCACACTGAGCTTTGCAGTTTACTCTCAGGATCAAAATGATGTAGCCAAGTTTTATCAGCAGTGATTACGTTTGAAAGAAACTCCGGATCTTCCTCTAACATCAACTTTAACTGCATGCAGACCTGCATGCGAATGTCCTTTTGTTCGGGAATCAACAGTATTGGAACCTATCGCGCACAAACACGTCTCATGTGTAATGTTTCTGTCACAACGTGTGGGTGGCCCACATTGAAATGTTCAGTATTTTAGAATGTGATCTTAAGGTAATTCGTCGAACCTCTCTCACAATGGCAGCAGCAGTGTTAATGTTTTCTTCCGTAAGAGCAGTAACTGGAGCACCGGGTCCACCTTCCTTTGAAATTGATTGTGTCCCCTCTGTAAACATTTAAAACCACCTTCGAGCTGTGCTGTAGGGAAGGACAGATTCTCCATAGGCCTTCTGTAACATTGTATAGGCCTCAACTGATGATTTGTTGAGACGAAAGCAGAATTTCAAAGCCGCATATTGTTCCTCGCGTGTTACCTCCATTGCAGTGGTAGGCGATACTGGACATATCTGAACTTGCCTGGTCTTCACAAGTGGGAACCAGGAGTACCTACAATGAAACTACTACGGCGTGTTTGTTTGACATTAAGCTAACAAGATATAGTAAGATTGAATTTTAGTGCTAAAAATTATGACCATTTTTTATTGAACAGCCCTCGTAAATTCATTCTTTCTATGTAATAGCCAGGATTAACTGAAAATCTAGAGAAGCTTAAAATAGTGTTCAGTATATTATTATATTCGAACCATTAGTATTTTTGCGTTGGAAGTTGTTTAGGGTTATTTTAAATATAGTTTGGCAGCGTACAGAAAAAGCTGCGTAGAACGCTGTGGGTGCATTCCGGGTACGTTATTTAACGTTTCTCCCTAATGTACGTTTGACAACAGAGCGCATGCGCGTCGAAAGATGTGTCAGTGGTTTAGTGAAGACGTGGCATTCCAGGAGAGGGAAAGCAGATTACGGGATAAGCTGCTTGAACCGAATTCGCTTAACCTAGCTATTTCATAAACTGTGTTTTAAAGATGAAGTCCGGGTCTGCCTCACGTTCATGAGGTTCCGAGTTTGAATCTCGGTCAGGGTGAGTTACATGGATAAGGTTTTTCCGGGGGTTTTCCTTATCCTGAAAGACGAATGTCGGCTAACTCTAAGCTCTATGGACCCTGGACTCATTTGAGCATGATATCATCCAGCTCATTCATCATCCGATATGACTTAACGTTGGAGTACGTAAATTAACAAAATGAAATTTGAGTAGTGTGCTGTCCATTATCGCTTAATGCAAACCAGTGACACAGAATTCTTTCCGAATGAAGAATTAATTATGTAATTAACCTACCCAGCATTCGCCTGACAACCCAGGAAAAACCTGAAAAACCCATGGGTCGCCGGCCACGAGAATCGATCTAGGACCTCTCTAATGCGGGCCACAGACGAAACCGACTGAGCCATCCTGCTCGGTCTGCTCAAAATGAATGAAAATGTAATTAATTTTTATTTATGTTTTAAGGGAATGTGATGACCCTTAGATCACTTTCACATACAGAAAAAGTTGTTCCGGTTCACCATTAGTTTTAGCCATTGCACAACTGACAACATTTGAAAAATACTTCTGTCTAATGGTTAGTGGCCATGTGGTCTATTATACCGATCATAGATATATCCTAAATATATTCACCTTCTAATCCATAAAGTTTTCGATAAGAACTCCTATTCTACGTTCCTTTGTATCTTTATCGACCACGAATGCTTTTCAGATTCATAACCCATTTCAGTGTTTCTTTTAGTAGTAAGTTCCTTCTTATCCACTCCTTTAGCTTTATATTATTTATGGACTAATTCTACACCGTGTGTAGGCTAAGGTTTGAATGAGTAGAGCCAGACAGAAAAATTCAATGCCATAGCCGGGATTTGAACCACGGATCTCCCGCTCGCCGTGCGGTTGCTCTAACCAACTGAGCTACTATGGCCAACGTGCCGATATGACATTAAATTCCACAACTCACTCTACATTGTTATTTTAAAACTTGTTACTTGTTTCTGCCTCTCATTTTATGTATACCATATTCATATTTTAAAGTGCTTTTGGTTTCCCGCCCAATCGTTAAAGTTTCCGCACTGTAAAATGTCATATTTGATTTTCCTGTCCTCACACCTTTTTTAAATGCCACGAGATAAAAAGCTTTTTCTGCCAATGCAATCCTTTTTCTTTTCTTTTTCATAAGAACAGTCTGCAATGATAGATCCCAGATATACAGTGATCCTACTTCCTCTGATATTTAAGCTTATCTTGCCATGAAATCCATTAAGTATTCCTTTTAATCTTTTTCCTCCTTTGCTAACAGTGCCATGTCATCACAAAACCTTTTTACGTTATTGTCCTCGTACTAGCACTTATGCATTGTTCTAGAAACAATTCTTTTTCAGAATTCTCCAGGGAGGTATTGAACAAGCTGGGTGGTATAGGACGTCACAGACATAAGGATTTCGTTGTTTTTCTTCCCTCCCGGAAGTCCTCTTTTCTGAATACGATTGGTGCATTGACTGTACGTTGGCGCTGTGCAAATACTTTTATTAACAAATAATGTTAAATTTGAATTTAGCACAATTTGGTGTTGTCATTTCGTCACAATGTTATTGCTTCTTCGGTGTAATAGTCTGTCTAGTCAACGCGAATGCAGTTGCGTCACAAAGGAAACGGACCCTACCGCCCACTAATGACCGTCATAAATCTATCTCCACACTTAAGAAATGGAACATTGTCGTTGAGGACCAATAGCAACCCTGATTTTCTGGAAATGACAGTCGCATGTTTACTCCACGTGGAGTCTCAGTTGACAAAGTTCCAACTTCCAGTTGATCTGTTTCATTACGTGCAGAAATTCGTTGTGTGTCACGATGTGGAGACCGTGGGAGGAGAATGCAATGGTAAATGCAGATGAAATAGTGGATAACATTCAGTCTATTGAAAATAATTAAAGTGATGACAATAGTGTGAATAAATTGGAAAGTGTTGCTGGGCCGAGTTATGTTATTGGAGAAGCCTAAAAAAAAAAAAAAAAGTTATAACGGGAACTCTTTCTAAGCAAATTCAAGCGCTTGTTTTGAATACATATAAACATATGTGGTGAAAAATAATCTTGGTAACGGGTCATGCAGTGAACCTGATGATAAATTCTGGGTATTCATGGAAATACAGTAAGAAATATTGTGACGAAAGGATTACCAAAGACGCCGGTCAATTGTGTAAACAAAAGGGAACGTTTCTCTAATGTTTCGATAATTTCACATGCGAATTAATTCGCCGAGAAATTTATAGATTCTATGCAAAAGCGAGAGCGCCCACCTTAGACGAATTGGTTGCACATTTGCAAGAAATTTCTGATTTTCCTTATGGGCACTGCACTTTGCGCGGTCTCCTAAAGGAGCTGGGTTTCAAATACCGCACTTTGAATAAGATAAGGGTTATTATGGAATCCAGTAGAATTGTAGCTTGGCGAGATTATATATATATATATATGTGTGTGTGTGTGTGTGTGTGTGTGTGTGTGTGTGTGTGTGTGTGTGTGTGTGTGTGTGTGTGTGTTGTGTCAAAACTAAGGAAGTTTTGCCGTAATGGACATAAGATAATTTATTTAGACGAAACCTCGTACGATACCCATGACGTATCGAGAAAGGTGGCAACCTTGCAGAACGGACTGGGAGAAAGAGGGTCGATGTTGTAAAACGATCATAAGGGTTTTGTCAAAGGAGGTGGCCGAACTGCACACGCGTTAAATAAACAGACTTTATAAATTCTTCAATATGGAAGTGTGAAGTGTTTAGGGATACACTGTTCTTGTGTGTGTGTGTGTGTGTGTGTGTGTGTGTGTGTGTGTGTGTGTGTGTGTGTGTGTAGGGGAGGGGATCCGTCCCCTTCAGCTGCCGAGGTGCGGGCGCTGCGGACCCTTAGCACTCGTGGTACCTCTGACGTTACTAGAGGAACCTCGGGCCGATATGCCGAGCCCCTCCCGTAGGGGAATTGTTCGGATTGGGTTGGACTCGAGGGGGCCGTGTGTTCCCGATACCCACGGGGAATTGGGTACCTGCGGCCAGGCTACGGCTTCCCGGAGGGGGTAGAGGATTGCCTTATAAGTCCCGGGTACTAGCCTGCAGAGCTAGTAGAGGGTGTGTTAGATCACCTTCGGCTCCACCGAGGTTCTCGGCAGTCTTCCCTGCGGGGTTGACGTGCGTAAGTGGTGTATCCACTTCCATCCCGTCTTGACGTTGTGCTCAGCATGGGGGAGGGGGCTTTTTAGACTCCAGATATTGCCCTATGGAAAGAGCCCCGGAGTAATTAATCGCTCCCGGGTAGAAGGAGGCCCGGGTCCTTGGTCCTACGGGTTTAGGACTGATGGGAGTAGAACCTCTGCGCTTAAACTGTGTGTGTGTGTGTGTGTGTGTGTGTGTGTGTGTGTGTGTGTGTGTGTGTGTGTGTGTGTGTGTGTGTGTGTGTGTGTGTGTGTGTGTGTGTAAAATGTAAGTAAGCATTTTAACATATCTGTATTCACTTGCAGAATCCATAAAATAAATAAAAATCAGTTTTGACACTTCCTATGACAAATGTCAACCCTATTTGTCGAGTACCGAATTCCAGCAACAATGGACGGTTATCCTGCTTTGCAAACTTGTCTTAATATAAGAACTAAAGACAGACTGGCAGGAAGCAAGAAAACCCTTTTGCTGTATGCGGTACCCCTTCCTTAACTTTATTGCATATTGGTTGTGAAATGTTGCACATAGCGGAAACAGCGTTTACTCCCAAGGAGTACATACTATACTCCAGACGACCATAAAATATGCTAAAACTAGATGTCGTTGGCAAATGGAAACCGCTTAGGCCTATGGCTGCAAGTAGAGCACTGGTTTTACTGCTTCTTTATGCTCGGCAGTAAACCTTCACTTTGATTTATTTCAACTTTTATTTGTGTTTTGAACGTAGCCATCCCTTTAAAATGAGCCCTCTTGTACGTAGTGTAAATGCATTTAGGACAACCGTTTGGCGGTTACATTTTACTGCCACTAGCTTATGGTCATTAAGCTTATTCCAACTTATGAGTATGTCCATTTCCTTGATGCGCACCAACTGAGGACATTGCCCTGCAAGCATATCACGGTAATCATACTAAAGGATTCACGGTTTAATGTGAAATGCTCCTATGCTCTCCATTCTCTCACTATCTACAGTGCCTTATCTTTTATTATCCTTACTGTTCAGACAAGATGCTTAATAGGCGTTTACTTCTTGGTGTTGTTCCTAGAAGTGTAAGAATTATGCGAAGGAAGTCACAACACTCTAACTTTATGATTCTGCTACCGAAATGGAAATTTAGTTAAATTCACAGCATATTTGTCGTGCTCGCAGTGTTTTTAATACTTGGGACACCAATGCAGGACCCTCAGGTTTGAAAAGTAAGGCTGAGGATGAGAAGTGGCCAGGGGATTAGTTATGCTGACCAAGAGCCACTTCCAGTGCTGCCTTGTACTGTACCCTTGGTGCCCTGTATCAACAGAACAAAGGAAGCAGCGGTCATGTGGCTTATCTTAGCCCATCTTGTTGACCTACCAAGTCTGTAGCCTTAGCCAATTATTCTGTACCACCTAGCGTTATTTAAAAA
The DNA here is from genome assembly GCA_030765055.1 of Mantis religiosa. Classification (NCBI taxonomy): domain Eukaryota; kingdom Metazoa; phylum Arthropoda; class Insecta; order Mantodea; family Mantidae; genus Mantis; species Mantis religiosa. The sequence continues at coordinate 47,470,655 of CM060948.1, read as the reverse complement.
TGCTCATATTGTATTTTTTATTAATTTACGTCCTCCAGACTTAAGTCATATCGGACGATGAATGGAATGGGTGAAATAATGCTTAAATAAGCTCCATAGAGCTAAGATTTTTTTTTTTTTTTTTTTTTTTTTTTTTTTTTTTTTTTTTTTTTGTAGTTTACGTCCTCCAACGTCAAGTCATATCGGGCGATGAACGGAATGGGTGAAATGATGCTAAAATGAGCCCGAGGTCCATAGAGCTTAGAGTTACCCGACATTTGCCTTTCAGGATAAGGGAAAACCCCGGAAAAACCTTATCCAGGTAACTCACCCTGACCGAGATTTGAATTCGGGACCTCTTGAAACGTGAGACAGACACGCTACCATCTACGCTATCGAGGTGGGCATAGAGCTTAGAGCTACCCCACATTTGTCTTTCAGGATAAGGGAAGACCCCGGGAAAACCTTATCCAGGTAACTCACCCTGACCGAGATTTGAATTCGGGACCTCTTGAACGTGAGACAGACACGCTACCATCTACGCTAACGAGGCGGGCATAGAGCTTAGAGCTACCCCACATTTGTCTTTCAGGATAAGGGAAGACCCCGGAAAAACTTTATTCAGGTGACTCACCCTGACTGAGATTTGAACTCGGGACCTCTTGAACGTGAGGCAGACATCCAACCACCACGCTTACCGAGGCGGGCATAGAGCTTAGAGCTACCCCACATTTGTCTTTCAGGATAAGGGAAGACCCCGGAAAAACTTTATCCAGGTGACTCACCCTGACTGAGATTTGAACTCGGGACCTCTTGAACCTGAGGCAGACATGCAACCACCACGCTTACCGAGGCGGGCATAGAGCTTAGAGCTACCCCACATTTGTCTTTCAGGATAAGGGAAGACCCCGGAAAAACTTTATCCAGGTGACTCACCCTGACTGAGATTTGAACTCGGGACCTCTTGAATGTGAGGCAGACATGCTACCACCACGCTTACCGAGGTGGGCATAGAGCTTAGAGTTATCCCACATTCGTATTTCAGGATAAGGGAAGACCCCGGAAAAACCTTATCCAGGTAACTTACCCTGACCGAGATTTGAATTCGGGACCTCTTGAAACGTGAGGCAGACACGCTACCATCTACGCTACCGAGGCGGGTATATTCTATTATGGTCAGCATTTACTAAGGAGAGATTAAAATGGCAACTATATTAAAAATGACATGTTCTGTTTTTAAAGTTATATTTTAAATGACATTTTCTGAGCATTTTTATATAACGTTTAGCGTTAGGAGCGCACTACAAATACTTTTAATGTATTTTCGAAAATTCTGCTGCATCGACCCTCATTTTCATCATTTCAGAAGAAAAAAATCATAAGTTTTGAACCAATTGGGTAAAATATATGAAATTTAGCCCATTGTATGGTGGAATATACCCTGCAGCGATGGGCACCAGAACTGATATGATGGCCGATGCCTGTGCAAGGGAAAAATAATAAACATTGGAATTTTAAAACTGAGTTTTTCTGTGTCTTCGTTTTAATATTCCCATAAAGTGTGTGCATTATCTGTTACAATGTGTAGTGTAGTGTTTAACGCCCGCCTTTACTACATACGGCACCGCAGGCGGTGGCACTGATGATACCTGAGATGAGGATGGAGCACAGGAGGAATGAGATGGCGGGGGAAACCGCAGGTCCCGGAGAAAACCCGCTCCAGCACCGTGTTGTCCACCACAAATCTCACCTTGCGATCGCCTGGGATCGAACCCGGGCCTCCTTGGTGAGAGACAAGCGGTCTAACCACTGAGCCACGGCGCAGCCTATTTGTTACAAAGGTAGTTTTCTCAAAAAGTATGAAAGATAGATGTATCAAATTATCAACAAATATATCAGAGTTGTGGTGCTACTTTTGTGTTGATCAGTAAAATATTGTTTTTAATTGCTTTTTTATCTAGCAAATTAAAGAAAAAAAACTCCAACATTTACACAAACAGACCTTCAATAAAAAAACTAGATGTACATAATTAAAAACATTGCCTGAAAGAGCTGTAAAAAATTCACACTCATATCTGCAGTAGTTTCAGAACAAAGTGCACCCTAAGTTGGCAATTTTAACATTGGTGGCATAAGGTTTTTAATCCCCCCATAAGATTTATTGAACTGCATGTATATATTTGATTAATTAGAGCCAACTGAAAAATTCAATGCCATATACCGGAGTAATGTATTTAAAAAGGATTAATTCTTTAAGGATTAATTCCTCAATATAAATTTACATTAAAAAATAATCTACGATAAAAATCCTGGTAATTAAGTACTTACAATAGTAAGTCGCCACAAGTGGTTGTCTCAAATATGAGAACCTTAAGTGGTCCACCGGGAAATATGAGTCGATTGGAGAATTTAATGTCAGGAAGGCACGTTGACCATGGTAGCTCAAGGGTCAGAGCGACTGGACGGAAAGCAGTAGATCCGTGGTTCAAATCCCGGCCATAGCATTGAATTTTTCAGTTGGCTCTAATTAATAAAAAATCACCCATATACCGGAGTAATGTATTTAGAAAGGATTAATTCTTTAAGGATTAATTCCTCAATATAAATTTACATTAAAAAATAATCTACGATAAAAATCCTGGTAATTAAGTACTTACAATAGTAAGTCGCCACAAGTAATTGTCTCAAATATGAGAACCTTAAGTGGTCCACCGGGAAATATAATGAGTCGATTGGAGAATTTAATGTCAGGAAGGCACGTTGACCATGGTAGCTCAAGGGTCAGAGCGACTGGACGGAAACCAGTAGATCCGTGGTTCAAATCCCGGCCATAGCATTGGATTTTTCAGTTGGCTCTAATTAATCAAAAATCACCCATATACCGGAGTAATGTATTTAAAAAGGATTAATTCTTTAAGGATTAATTCCTCAATATAAATTTGCATGTATATTGTTGACAACATTTATATTCATTCGGCTACCCACGAAATTCACTAAATGTTTGTGCTTACATCTGATAATTATTCCGAGATGAATAACATATCTGATGAATTGGATATAGGGGCGCTCAACTGCTTGGTCATCAGCGTCCTTACAAAAACTAAATCATGACAATAGCCAGAGAGAAATACTCAAAAAAAGACAAAAAATCAAAACAAAATTACAATAAAATAAATATGTCCAAATGGAGAAAAACCAATAAAAACTGTAACTAACCATAAAATACCAGAAGGCATAAAACACAGTTTTTAATATTAACTTGTCAGTGGTGGTCGAATCAATGTTCCTTTTCTTAGGGGCTGGGGTAGTATTTTCAGCAGGTTTATCCTGCCTTTTTCGCACTGTCGTTTTGGCAGTGAGGAGAGGATTTTCCTGCTCCACATCCTCAATGGAGGAGGACCGCTTTCCTACTCATAAATGACATATCTGCTTTACATTACAGTCAATAATGCACATTACACATTTACAAAATTTTAGAGGTTCCGTCCAGTCGCTCTTACCCATTGAGCTACCATGGCCAAATGTATGAATGAAATAGAGAATTTAATGTCAGGACGGCACCTTAGCCATGGTACCTCAATGGGTAAGAGCATCTGGACAGAAACCAGGAGATCCGTGGTTGAAATCCCGCTCATGGCATTGAATTCTTTAGTTTGACTCTATCTATCCAAAATCTTAACCTATACACGGCCAGTGTGTAGGAACGATTAATTTTCATCAATTAACTTAAATAACTGATGTTATGTTTGAACTGAAAGTGTCACTACAGTAAAAACAAATTCTCACTGATGTTTGAAGAATAACGCTAATATTGTTGAAACTGTTTCACCGAAACAGAATACTCGAAAATATATATTTAGTTATCTTAATAAGTTGAAATATATTTTTAAAAAATTCATTATTATAGATTTTTACTCTGCGTGAAAACGCTCTTAGCATTTGAGCTGTCGTGGCTCAGTTCCTGTACACGCATTAAACCTTCTCATCTGGTTCAGATAAACCTTCAGGGCGCGATTTAAAATCATTTTAACATGTGAAAGTTTAATGCGTGTAGGGATATCTCAACACAGAAACTCAAATAGTATTCTGGGCATCCGCAGATCCACGATCATTCAAGTCCCTGACGTGGCACTGAACTTAAGTTTGATTCAACTTACCAACCTACTTCCTTCACACGCTGAGATGAACCAATTACTATTATGTGTTTCAAATGGGATGATGTTTGTCCTTGAGCGATACTAGGTGAGCAACCAATCGGAGTACAGCGGTGTTGTCGTATTGCATTCCCGCTAAGTGGTGTGTGAGGTGCGCCAAACTAATCAATCTCAAATAAATACTATTCGCGCTAAGACAAAAATTCAGATTTTGCAAAAACTGATCCACGAGGAACGAGAGTAATGTATTTAACATAACCGAAAACAAATGTGTAGTGTTTATCGCCCGCTTTTACTAGATACGGCACCACAGGCGGTGACACTGATGATACATGAGATGAAGATGGAGCACCGGTGGAATGAGATGGTGGGGGAAACCGGAGGTCCCGGAGAAAACCCGCCCCAGCGCCGTGTTGTCCATCACAGACCTCAATTTGCAGTCGCCTGGGATCGAACCCGGGTGGCCTTGGTGAGAGCCAAGCGGTCTAACCACTGAGCCACGGCGCGGGCGTAACCGTAAAAACGCCATATTTTTAGCTCAAATAGTTTTCCTAATACAAATAAATAAAGTAGATACCATTATAACAATGCATTGCAACGTAAGCTCTGTAATGCACATCATTATTGGTTGGCATGTATGCGTGAATGTATATTGAAATTACCCAGAGCTGAAACGTAAACATTTGACATGACGTGGTAAAAGAAATATGTACTTTGAATAAGCCAAGGTGTTTGTCAAATTCGATGAGAGGAAACAATACACTTCCTGCTGGTCAGGCAGAACCTGTCTGGTCACATATCTTTGTGAACGCTTCGTAATCTCTATTACTCTAGAGAGTTCAAAGCAGCATTATTCAGTTACTCTTCCATGAAAGTGTATCAGCTGGATCAGTCAGATACGCTCCACCTTCCCCAGAACAATCCAATAGAGTTAATCTGGGCTCAAATTATGTTGCAAATAGAAATAACATTTTTAAACTGACTGACGTTGAACGACTTATTCACGAAGAAATTAACTAGGAACACAACAAGACCGGGAAAACTGCGTGAGACAGATGAACTACAAGAAGACGACTTTTGGAAAGAAATAGCACGTAATGAAATCTTAGAACTTATAATATTACAGTACTCAGACGATGAAGACAATGACAATGACGAATTATCTCTTTTGACGTAACATTCACAGCTATACGGATCCACCACTGGTATTTTCACTGGATTAGAAAAATAAGTCATTCACAAACTGTAATTAATTTTAAACTAAATATTTAAATAATTTGCGTAATATACGAATATCCACGTTGCAGGGTCATGTTTTTAAACTTGAATGTTGAATTAGTGCAAGTCAGTTACCTCCCTCCGTTCCTTATTCAATTATTGTGTAACTATCTGTAGGATAGGCTTCTCCCTTATAATTCTAATTTTCTACCATCTCCTGATATTGACATAAGGGGATGTGAAACATCGGTGGAACATCTGACTTTTTTTCTCCCGAAAGTCATTAAGCTTTAGAAATGCGGCATAGTCTAACAATGGAGGAATCATCGGTTGCACCTCCACCTAGGCCCCATAGCTATTTAATAACATAAAGCCTACATCATTGTCATATTATGGTGAAAAGAAATAGAGGTGAAGCTGGTAAATATGAACATTCCATTCACCTATCTGGCAAGTAAGCATAAATGTAACGTAACAATTGTAATAGCGCAATTTCTTGCATTTCACCAACCTGTTTTCTGAAAATGTTAACAAACACGTGCTAACGCCAAGAAACTTGTAAATATTACAGCTATAGAAGGCTGTGGATGAGTCGTATTATTTTCTGAACGTACTACGATGCGCTTTTGTTTTCATTTTCGTCTGAACCGCAGTCTGCACACAGCTAAAAAAAATGGTGGATAAACAAAATCATAAACTAAAGCCATGAAACAAATTTCTCATAAATGGAGAAAGGATTGTTAATTGAATTGGTGACGAAGTATACCGATATCGTGGAAAATAGGACAAATGTGGTGAATGTAAAAGAGAAAGATGTCTCACGGGGAAAAATTTGGAAGCAAACTTAATTCAAATGCATGTGTCATTACTAAATCGAAACGTATTACGTAAATTCAAAACGAGGTGCGAAGAAGTACAAGTGACGAGTGACTTGCACGTTTCAAGACGGAAGGTGGACAGTGTATTATCCACAGTGAATTATAATATAGTAAAGTTATTAATACTTGATGCAAAGGCGAGATCGGCATATTCCTTTCGATGCATGTTCTAACTCAGTATTACGTAAATTTAAACCGAGGAGCGAAGAAGGGCAAGTTACTTGAACGTTTCAAGACGGGAGGTGGACAATGCATTATCGACATAATTCAGCGAATTATAAAATCGCAAGGTTATTGATACTTGAAGCAATGGCGAGATCGGCATATTCCTTCCAATGCATGTTCTAACCTCTCTTCTACTTCTGCAGTAACGTTCATAGCAACATGTTTTGACAGTCTATACCTTCGTAAAAAAAATTCTTCGGATAGCTCCTCAAAATCATTTCTCCTCATAGGCCGTACTCTATTACGAATGCCATTTAGACGGTCTTAAATATAGTAAATCGACATCAACAGCTGAGTTCATGCTCGCCATCTTGACTATTTACAATTGTTAAGGACTTAACATCAGAAATTTGACTTGTTAGTTTAACAAGAAATTTAACACGAGTGTTAAGCTAACACCTGTTGGTGAAATGCAATTTTTGTTATAACTATTGCTAAAGTCGTGTTAAGTCTTAACATCTGTTGGTGAAATCGAGCATTAGTATTTTACTGGTTAATGAGTTGAAATTAGAAACTTAAGAATGAAAAGTGCTTGTCAGGAAAAAAAAAATTACTAAAATAGCTTAACATGGTCTTTTTTTAGATTACCCTTCATACAGATATTTAGTTACACATTTTTATCTCTTTATAATAATTGTATAGACATGATCAAGCCCACGAAGATTAACAGATGAGCTTGCCCTTTCCGTGACACCATTCATCATCCCGTTCCCGAAGGACTGTGCAATATTAGCCTCGTATTGCCCCACTAAGGCGCTTGCGAGGGTAGGGAAGGAAAGGAGAGAAGGAATAAGGGGGTGGGAGGGAGTTGGAGATTATGACCTGGTTTACGTAACTGCGTGCCTGTCAAAATAAACGAATTGAAATATCTGCAAAATGAAGTACTAAATATCGTCTTCGAAGACTAGTACGAAAAAGACAGAACCTTTCATGTTAACAGAGTCAACATGAAACATTCAATGCCATGGCCGGGATCTAAACCACGGATCTCCTGGTTTCCGTCCAGTCGCTCTAACCCATTGCGCTACCATGGCCAACGTGCCGTCCCGACATTAAATTCTCCATTTGACTCATATTTCCCGGGTAGACCACTATGGGCTCTCGCAACCGAGATACACCGTATGTGGCAACTTACTATCGTAAGTACTTAAGTCCCAGGCTTCATCGTTAAACTCTTATTATTTTAGTTAATTGATAGACATTAATAATTTTTTCAGACTAGCCATATATAGGCCAAGGTCTTTGATAAACAGAGTCAACATGCAAAATTCAATGCCATGGCCGGGATCTGAACCACGATGGCCATGGTAGCTCAATGGGTTAGAGCGACTGGACGGAAACCAGGAGATCCGTTGCTCAGATCCCGGCCATGGCATTGAATTTTTCATGTTCACTCTATCTATCAAAGACCTTAGCCTATATATGGCTAGTATGAAAAAATTATTGTCTATCAATTAACTAAAATAATAAGAGTTTAACGATGAAGCCTGGGACTTAAGTACTTACGATACTAAAGTTGCCACATACGGTGTATCTCGGATGTGAGAGCCCCTGGTGGTCTACCGGGAAATATATGAGCCAAATGGAGAATTTAATGTCGGGTCGGCACGTTGGCCATGGTGGCTCATAGGGTTAGAGCGACTGGACGGAAACCAGGAGATCCATGGTTCAGATCCCGGCCACGGCACTGAATTTTTCATGCTGTCTTTATCTATCAAAGACCTTAGCCTCTATACGGCTAGTATGAAGAAATGATTGATTTCCATCAATTAAATAAAATTTCATGTTAATGTTAGACTGTAGGCATAAGTAACAAATCCCATGGCCCAGCAGCTCTTTCCTGACCCAAGGCCCACGCCTCAACCCGCCATAGATGTCAAGTGGGTTGCAGTACTGAAGGGTGGGGTTGCTAATAGTTATTTTGATTAACAATTCGCATTAAAGAGATTAAATACCAAGTGTTATTGTCTTTGTAACGGCTTAGCCTCTGGAAAAAAAACAACTGTGGCGTGCGGTGGATAACATTCTATGTAAAGACTAGTACCAAAAGCACGTAACCTGAAGTGCATGTCGCAGGGTTTAGTTTACTGTACAATGTTATAGAAGAAATTTGTTTCCGATGAAATGTGCAAGTGAAGTTTACACTGTACTCTAATGGGAGCTGATTTTTTATCCATTTATCGCCGGCGTTGAACCGTAATCTATATTTACGAGACTCAAGTGACTGTACCATATGTGTACAACAGGACAGTTCTAGTTCGAGACAGGTTATAGTTCGCATTTTACTCATGAATTACTTGTCATGTTATGTTATGCCCTATTCCAAAACATGATGTTTAGTGTTCAGCGCAGTAACGTATAAAACTATGCACAAAGAAATCTATGCGATCATTTATTGAAAGTCTAAACTGTTATTTCAAAAAATAGAACTGAAGTTGCACAGATTTCTTTGAAATACTGAGGTGAATGGCAGATCATTTCACTAATTACCAGTCAAGAGAATGTGGTCCTGATTCCCATTCTAAATTCAAGTATACCAGCTTTATAGAGCCTTAAAGAATAAGCTGATTGGGGATGTGAGTTTTTGGGCCATATGCCGAATCAAACAGAGAGTGTACAAGGTTTACACATTGGTGTAAAGATTTTCCAATTCCCCTTTCCCAGTGAAGTACAAGAGTCGTGGAAATTACTGGGTATCTATAACCCAACCTCACCAGTTGCGTTACAAAGTATCACCTCACCAGTTAGGGGTTAAGTACCATTTCCGCTGTTTAAACGACCACCGCGTGACAAGAGTGCCGTTTCTATTGTTACCGGTTAGCCTGCTGTGTGTAAATTGAAAACAGGTTCAGTTTTTATGGTATAAGGTCGACAAAGCAAGGTAAAAGAGATGGGGGAGAAACTAAATGAAAATATGTATTGCTATTAAATTTAAATTAATTCAAAGATTTGAGAAGGGGGAAACTGCTGCAAACCTAGGTGCTGATTATGGTACTGGAAAGCGGACTGTTGAAAATGCTGTGCGAAAAATAAATGTGAACTGATCTCAGAAGAAAACAAACATCAAGGAGTAGTTTAATAAATAAACAGGCCTACAGTGCCTTTTTTCAGAAGTTGATAAACCTTTGAACAAAAAAAGAGTATTTGAAAATAATATTTTACGAGGGTGGTCTGAAAAGTTTCTGACCTCAACATAAAGATGGCAACACTCATAAATAAAAAGTGTGCATTTCGTTGTTCATCTATTGACAGTTACTCCCCAAAGTTTCACCCATTTTGGACGCTCAGTTATGTAACAGTCGTTTGAATGAGTTGATGTGAGTGTTTTTAGGAAATGGACAAAATCGATTATCGAGCTGTCATTAAATATTTGTTTTTGAAAGGCAATATGCCTACGCAAATCAAAGATGAGTTGGATTCTGTGTATGAGGACTCTACACCATCATTTACAACAGTGAAATTTTGGGCAGCTGAATTTAAACGTGGCCGTAAGAGCTTGGGAGGCGAACGTTTGGGATGTCCAGAACTGCAACTACCGACATAACCATCGCCAAAGTTCACCAAATGGTGCTAGCCAACCGCCGAATTAAAGTAAGAGAGAGCAGAGGCTATGAACATGTCAAAAGCATGTGTTGGTCACATATTAAAGCAACATTTACACATAAGAAAGCGGTCCGCGCGTTGGGTGCCGCGTTTCATACGTTAGACCAAAAACGTGTTCGAATGAACATTCCCAACGTTCTGTTGGCGCAGTTTAGGCGCAATAAATCCGAGTTTTGGCACCGATTAATCACTGTAGATGAAACCTGGATACACCATTATACGCTGAAACAAAAATACAGCCCAAACAGTGGAATACAAAGGAGAAACCAGCTCCGTAAAAAAGCAAAAACTGTCTTTTTCGGCTGGGAAAGTGATGGCGAGTGCTTTTGGGGGAGATAGTCATGGAGTTATTTTAGTGGATTATCTTCAAAAAGGAAGAACCATTACAGGAGCATACTACGCATCATTACTTGACAAGCTGAAGGCAGAACTTGCGGAAAAACGGCCACATTTGCACAGAAAGAAAATCCTGTTTTACCAAGACGCGCACCATCTCACACCTCAGCGGTTGCAATGATGAAGATCCACGAATTACGGTTTGAACTGCTTGACCATTCGCCTTACTCACCAGACCTAGCCCCAAGCGATTTCTTTTTGTTTCCTCATCTGAAAATTGCGCTCGGAGGACAGAGATTTTCGTCAAATGAAGAGGCAATCAACTTCGTGAACAATTATTTTGCAGAGAAAAACGCCGAGTACTATTTGGACGGGTTACAGAGATGGGCGCATCGCTGGGTAAAGTGTATAGTTACCAGGAGACTATGTTGAACAATAAAAAAAAAAAAAAAATATCTGAAAAAATTTCTTTTATGTTTATTAGATCGGAAGCTTTTCAGAACACCCACGTACATATAAGCAACAAGAAATCAGTTGGCTTTAATAAACAATTATATCTCCAACTCCGCCACAAAACAGATTTATTTTGATTTATTTGCTTTAATATCCGCATGGTATTAAACAGGTCAATTTATTAACGTTGTAGTTAATTTGCCACTTTTAACAACAACAAAAACGATATACATAATTAACGTTTAAAAAATACTAAAATATTGGTTTCATGATCACGGTAGACTGCACGGTAGACTGTAGTGTTTAGCGAAGGCCGCACTCCAGTTTTGAAGCTTAGAAAGCTGAGAACCATTTCTAGGAACAAACAGTCCTCAAATAACATGCAAGTGGAAAACTGAACATGTGTTTCTGCCTTTCGGAACAAAAAAGAACAATTCTGCATGATTTTTATGACCTGCTGCATTTTTTATCCATCCAGATGAAAGGAGTGCTGAAGCTCTAGGGTGGTCCAGCCTTCGTTGGGGTTCCCCTGCATATGGTAACTATTACGAGGGTTGTTAGCTGAGGTTAACTGACGGCTATAAATGATTTGACAGGCATCCGTCATTCTGATACTCAACGTTGTTAGGCGTAATGCTGAATTACTTGCAGTAAAACTTTTCCTTCCTTGAAATGTTACATTGTTATTTTGTCCCCACATCTGAAACGCTTCATTTGATTCGTTATCCGAATGAGATGGCTCGCACCCTGGAGGCCCCAGGTTCGATTTGTCGTGCCGCGTATGGGTTTTCTCGTGGTCTCCCCGGGTGGTTAGAGGATTGCCTAACATGAATTGATAATACATTTCCTGTCCCCATTATTACCTTTCATCTGTTTTAGGGATGAACGGCCAGGAGATGGCGATTATTGGGTTGCTGCTAAATGGTAGATTGTATATACGCTTTGGAAAACGGTTCTCCCTGACGCTCTCCTTCTAGAAGCTTGCCTCATAGTTACAGGGATCTTCGGATGTGTGGGTATTAGGCTGTCCAGCCGGCGCCAGGATATGCCCTCCATCTCCAATCATTAGACGTACAATCAATGCCAGTGCACATTGTCATCTACAACTAGTTACTCTCCACTTTATCCCAGAGGCTACATTGGGACACTGTGGCCCACTTGCACTGAGGAGTTCCAGTTTCTAAAAACACCTTTATGTCTGCTACTCTTGTCTACTTCCTGTAGCAATGGCTTTTACTTACAAATATTTTAAATCTGCACAATTTGCAAAACTTAGCCAAACTTCGGGCTACTGGTTCCGAAATGTTTCATACTTACTACTTGAGTCATTCAATATCCAAAAACATAGAACATGATAAGCTATTCTGTTTAAGAGCGAGAGAAACGTAAATGTAAACAGAGTTGCTACCCGCAGGCAGTTGTGTCTTTCGTGTCACCGCAGCATCGGTGGAATGAGATGGGGAATACCGGAAGTCCCAGACAAAAACCCGCCCCAGCGGGTTGTCCACCACAAATTTCACTTTGCGGTCGACTGGGATCGAACCCGGGCCGCCTTGGTGAGAACCGAGGGATCTAACCACTCAGCCACGATGCGGCCAGCCCGGGCAGAGTTCCTATTTGCAGATATTTGGGTTTTCTACCAGTTCAAGAAGTGACCCATAGGTCATATTAACTCGGCACGCAATCAAGCTCTGTACATGTCCAGACGAAATACAACCAGAGCATCCCTTTTAAGTGACAAGAGAACAGCGACCAACAATGGACAAGGGAATGCGTATTTCCGTGCACTGTCATTGTCAGACTAGGATTGCCCCTACGGAGTTCTAAGATACGAATAAGGTAACATGCTCCCACAGTTATAAGAACTTCTTAGAAATGGAAGCCCGAGAATTTTACTTGCAGGCACGTTCTACATAATATGTTGACACGTTAGCGTTCCTTTTACGACCAGCCAACTTGACTCATAAAGCATTGTAATCAAAAACGCTGAATGTACTCCGTGGGGATATCAGATGTTGAACCAATTTTCACATCAGCGAGTCTTTGCAAACATATTCGTTTAAACAATAAATAACGAGATAAAAAGAATAAAAAATGTAATAATCTAAACCACGCCTGCTCTCACTATGGGAAGCATTACTTATAGGATTTGCAATGTGCAAGGATCCATGCACACGACAGTTGGATTCCATAGTAAAATCTTAAATTTAAAAAAAAATATATATAAATTTTGTAACATTTACCACTCTGCTTTAAAAATATTTAATTGGCCAGATACCTTATTTGGGAAATTTTCTGTACAACATATTTTGGAAAGCCAAACCAATCTTTTCAAGAAATGCCTCTTAATCGCACCAGTTTTGAAAAAACAAAATTATATTGTTTAGGTAGTAAATTATGTTTTACACATGATAAATTGCCATTCTCAGTAGGTACATCACTAGAATTCTCTTGCTAGCGGGCGAATTCACTGCACTCGCTCCACCTGCGTGGGTCCAGGTTAGAAGAGAAACGTTGATAAAGTCGTAGAAAAAGTTGTGGACTGATATGTGTGACTTACCAGGAAAAAAGACGGAAGAAGAAAAAAGTAAGTGTGGAAGAAGGTTTTATACACATTTTTGAGAACACAAATGGCTGTTTCGATGTTGATAAAGAAGGCATTGAGAATGGGTTGCAAATCGACAATAATGGAGGTCATAAACCGACTGCAGAGGAAGGCATTATTGCAGCTTGCAGTGTTACTAAAAATTAAAATTAAGAGTATTCAGATTCAAAGAGTGATGATGAACCAGCTGTGGAAATGACTCATGACCAACGCACAAGTAGTAACAAACAGAGAAATTGATTTTAGTTAATTGATGGAAAGTAATCATTTCTTCACACTAGCCGTATATAGGCTAAGGTTTTTGATAGTCAACATGAAAAATTCAATGCCATGGCCGGGATTTGAAACACGGATCTCCTGCTTTCCGTCCAGTCACTCTAACCCATTGAGCTACCATTCGCCAACGTGCCGTCCTGACATTAAATTCTCCATTTGACATTTATATTTCCCCGGTAGACCACTAGGGGCTCTCGCATCCGAGATACACCGTTTCTGGCGACTTACCATAAGTACTTGAATCCCAGGCTTCATCATTTAACTCTTATTATTTTAGTTAATTGATGCAAATTAATTATTTCTTCACACTAGTGGTATATCGACTAAGGTTTTTGATAGAGTCAGCATGCAAAATTCAGTGCCATGGCCGGGATTTGAACCACGGATCTCCTGGTTTCCGTCCAGTTCTGACATTAAATTGATGCTTAATTTCGAGAGTCAAGCCGGAACATTCCCAAATAAAGTTCTAATGTTAAAGCGGATGTAAGATGGCGCTGCTCGCAAGCGATACACTAAACGGAGACAGCAGAAGCGCGCTGCTCTTTTTTTTTAACCGACGTAGCTATATTGTGTATAGTTAAAATACATAGGCTATTACAGTACACGGAGTGAAGTTGGCTTTATGTGAAAGTGTGGTGATAGTAATCTCTAACTTCCATTAAAAATATTTTGGTGATCATATATGCTTTTTTTTTTTCTGTCATTCTCTGGATAATCCGGATTTTTAACTCGGATCGACCCTGGTGTCGGTTGATACGGATAAACGGGGTTCAACTGTACCGCAATTATCAAGTAATGACAAAGGGGCCAGTTTTTATTATTATTTTATTTAAGTTGGCGGTTTTCATCATGGATAAAGTCTAGAACTTGCGTTTCGTTCATACAAATTAAGATACACAATGCAATTTATAATTTAAAGTTAAAGCTCTTACTCCAGCTTCTTACTCCACAAAAATTGCTTAGATATTTCTTAGCAAAGCTAAATAAGGAATTCAAATGATAAGCATTGTTTAAAAATTACAAAAATAGCATCGTAAGAAGCATTTATCGTGACATAAACTTATATTTTAAAATTAATCCATGAACGGCTATATTTCTAAGCACCATATATTGTAACTAAGCCTGAATTGTGGTAGTTCTTATTCTTTTGCCGTGAAAATAAATTGCCTTTCTAAAGTATAACCATATAGAGGTTTTTAAATGTACTTTCGTAGAACTTTGAAAGTGCCTTAAAAAGAAAGGAACGAGGTAATCCTTAAATCTTTAAGTAATAACAGTAATTTGAAAGTTTAAACACAGCAAACTATGCTACTTTCAGAAATGATGCCACTACAGAAATAAGCTCATCTCTTCTCCTGATTGTTTATCTAATAAATTTATTTTCTTATGAAAGTTATGATGGAGTCAAGCGCATTTTGAAGTACTTCAAATGCAAATTGAATTCCACGAACTGTAAGACATAAATCTTGTTTTTCTAAACTGAAGTTTTGAAGTTTCATATCGTTGCATGTTTCTGCTTGCAGTGGATGAATAATTTCACTTTTAAATGAAGGTAACAGTTGCAAAACACACCAAAATTGTTAATATGACAATTCTCAGTTCTGTAGTTGGTTAACAGGAAAAAATAATATTCAGATACAAAACTTCCAAATGGAGTTGATGTGACCGATTCTGGGGCTAATCCGTTCTACTGGAATAATAATTTGCTAAATCAGAACATACTCAAATGCCCCTACGTAAAGGTGGTAGATATCGAGCGAGATGGCTCAGGCCGTTCCGTCTCTGGCCCGCACTTGGGAGGCCCAGGTTCGATTCCCGTGACCGACCTACATGACCCCTGGTTTTTTCGCGGGTTTTCCCTGCTCGCTGGGAGGTTAATTACATCCCCCGAATTTCCTGTCCCTCCATTATCATCTCTCATCTAGTGGTCTCTCTCAGGGTAGAAGTGTCGGCGCTGCATGGCAGGATGATTTGCTCTGAGTGAACACACTCCTTCAGCGGGACGGACTCCGCTCTTCGAGCCGGCCTAGTGGGCAGATTCAAGAACCCGGCTGGCGGGATGCCGGTTGTTCTAGCCTGCCTGGAGTCTTCCTTGCTCTGGGGGGAGAGGTTGGATTCTGGCCTCGTTACTTTTCGGGGTCACGGCTGTGGGATCACGAATGTCCTGAACAGCCAGGGAGTTTCTATCGCGTAAAGTATAAGGAACCCGTCCTCTGTACTGTAGTGACTCCCTGGGGACGGCCGCCCGCTGTCTGCTCTCGCCTCATCCTTCCTCCCGCGGTTGCTTCACTTGGGGCGTAGGTACAAAAGACCAAGACTGGTGGCAGTGCCGGATCCCCTCCGTATAATTCCATTGTATCTATTCTATGCTATCCCAACACTACCTTTGAATATCTGACCGTAGACTTATACTCCTGTATGTTCACATTCTACTGTACCAAAGTGTGTAGAAATAATATATTTCAAACAAAATCGGTTTACCAAAAATAAATATTGAAGTTGCGTGAATTATTTGTATAAGGGAACTAAACGTGAAACAAAATCGACGTGCTGGTTACACACTAGGCTTTTCTTATATCAGGGCCAGGGCCGTTTTCCATTTTAGGTCCATCGCTGTCCTATTCCTGATTTTTATTTGCATTGTTGCAATGAAGATGTCATTATTGATTCCTATAGAATTGCGTTGCTGAACCCCCGTGGTGCTACATTGGCGAAGTCATTAAGCCACAATTCTCCACTAAGGCAAACCAGGTTCGACCTAGTTAACATAAATGGGATTTTGTGGTGGAAAAGACGCCATGTGGTGAGGCTTACTCCGGAATTCATTCGGCAACTGTTTCGTTATCTCCATTACAGTTCATTACTTACTCTACGAAGTTTATCACACTAAGGTAATCAAGTTCAAATTAATGCTATTACCGGCAAGCGTTATTAAAAAGAACGCTTCAAACCGACTGATACATTTGCAAGGCAGTTTATTTATAACAAAAATAGTGGGGGTCGTGGAATTATGATTTACGGGAGTTTGTTATATCAAAATGTTGCTCTAAAAATGGCAACTGGGTAGTACATGAAAATAAACCCTGTATAGTAGTCATCTCACTTGATAGCCCGCTTGTGTAGAGTAGGAGGTAGCGCGTCTGTCTCACGTTCAAGCATTTCCAAGTTCGAATCTCGGTCAAATACCTGGTTAAGGTTTTTTCTAGGATTTTCCTTTATTCTGAGTCACTGAACGTGCATTTAATGAGGAGATCATCAGGTACATGATAAAGAAATGAAAGTCGCCGTCAGTCTATAAAGGTGCCAGTAGTAAAAGAGGAAAACTAAAAGCAAATACAACGAATCTCAGATCGTGATGCCATACAGTTTTAAGAGTTCGTCCTTAGTATGGATGTTACTCAAATATTGCTAATAAAGTGATATTGGATGAAACAAGCAAAATGAGTGTAAGAAATTTCATATGGTGTACCTCATGAAGTTGAACTCTCAGATATATGGTCCATGGGAGAGGTTTCACATGCTACTGTATATAGAAGTCTGCCTTTTGATGAGGCAAATTATAAGCAGGGCAAGTTCAAAGTAAATTAGTGTTTCCCAAAGAGTAAAAAAGTGAGTGCTGAAATCGCTCTTAGCTTTGCTATCAGCGAGAAACAGATTTTAATACCAGAAAGTCGAAATTACCCTTGGATGCAGAAAAACAATGATGCCTGATTGTACTGAACAAACTCAGCCAGGAGCTTCCAGTGCTACAAACATTTCCAATGGAGGAGCAGCCAAAGAATTGATAACGAAGAATGCATTTAAGCATGAAAATGTTGCAACTACAGATGAGGAAATTCCAATTGATGTTACAACTACTGCCAGTAAAAGTTCTCTCAACAAAGAAGCTAAAATATAAGGAGAATGTATGACACCCTTGTATTTGTTTTCCTCTTAACTTTCAACATTGTTATTTTCACAGTAAATAAAGATATCTTGTGCTGTTTAAACGTTTTTTACGCAAGATACAGTGCCGAAACTACCTGCGCTGCCGAATGTGGTACAGTGTGCAATGTATTTGCGGCAGATTTAATGACTTTACCAGTTGAGAAGTGGGTCATATTTAAGAATAATGAGCTTGCACCAACGGCAAGTATGACTAACAATTTATTGTTTTAGGTTGGTAGCGTACGTCATCTAATAGTAGCCAGGTGATGCGTTTTTGTTTTAGTAGAGAGCACAATGACTGCGAGGACACCAACATGGCGAAGCATAAACAGCAATGTAGCCAATTGTGAAGGTTGTCATGGAGGTAGTCCAAAGGGGCAGCAATAGGAGACAAGATTTACTTGCGGAAACATGGACTTGTAAAACGTTGATGTTGTTCAGTGAAGAATTATTCTGCCAAAGTAATAACTTTAAACATGAATACGAAAACTGTAGATGTACGGTAAAAAGTACGGGTGTTGTGTAAAGGGAAGTGGCTTATGACCTTAGTGAAAAACCGGGTATTATAATAAGTACAGTATTGAATGAGGGATTTGTGCTTAGTGTTTTACATTTCGGTGACTAAATTAATTCGAGAAGCGATCTATATATTATGTCACGTCGAAACGTGCCGAAACTACCAAAAATCTTACTTGAAGTTCATGAAACTGTAACTATAGGCCTCTGCTAACAAAGGTTTTGTGCTTCTGAATGATCGCGAAAACAATCTGATTATTTTTGGATGTGAAAGTAGTTGAAATATTTGTACGAAGCTGGAAGTGCTGGAACTTAAAGATACACTGCCCGAGATTGCACAGCTGACTATTGGGTCTTGTTTCATCTCTGCCAGCCACAGTGGCGTGAACTACAAAGCACTGGATTAGCACGTATGTTCAAGGACAATTCTTCCAATATGGTAAGTGGCTTAAACATTATTTTGGTTTGCCGTATTTACCCCCGCATGAAGTAGGTTATTGTTTTGTGTTTTATGTGACAGAAATTAAACCGTTAATGCCGAAAGATTGAATAGCGATTTTCATTTTGATTACTGTATATTATCTAAAGAGGCCACAGTTATTCCTATTGCATTAAACCACTTGTACGAGAAAAACACGTGCGCCATTTCATAGGAAATTCCATGCTTTTTTCAGTGCCTTACACTTTCAAAATAATTTCAATTTTAATAAATAATATTCAAATGGAAAATTACTTAACAATTAAAGACATCCACTTACGGGCCGATTAAAGAAGGGAGGTAGAAAAAAATAAAAAGATAGAAAATTTATTCCTCCCAACCACATTCCTTCATGCCTAATTCCCTTATTCCTCTTCCAGGTGGGTTCCATTCTGAAACTTACTTTTGTAATTTTATCTCAGGTATTCTGCAGACATGCCCATACTTTTTATACCGTACAAAATCTAAACTCGAATTTTGAACTTTCATGATCTGTCTTATCGCTTTAAGATAGTTTTTCTAATTCAGTGTGTCTTGTGGAACTCCTGAAACAGCCCATTTCGGTAGATAATTTTAAATTTAAATTCCTATTCAGTGTCCACATTTCTGCTCCATAAGTTAACGTACTTCTAATTATTGAATATTGATAGAAAATTACATAAATACAGAGAAGGCCAAATATCTCGTATTGCTTTTGTCAGATACACTTCCCATTTGAATGCAACCGAGTTCATGACAAACCTTAGTAAAAAATATGAAATTTTGATATTTTACCACTTACAAGCTGAATTTTAGTATAAAGTATGCAAGTACAAATTTCAATTATTTCAGTCTGAATACGTATGTTACCACACCATGTGCATATTTGTGTGTCAGTCTGTAAGCCGGACGGAAAATTTTCATACAGTATTAAACCGGTGCTTACTGAAAAAGTAAATGTACATATGTATTAACTTTAGTTATTGGTGAAAACACGTTACGGATAGGTACGCAGCCACCCATTGTGGCGCAATCATGGTGATCCCATGGTACACGCACCTTAAACGTCTGAACTGAGAATATGACCTTCGGTAAATATTATAAAAACATAGATGTCAGATGGAATTTTGTATTCTGGTAGCAGATGCACAAAATCCTGTCTCAATGACAATAGAACGCGACCTATGTACCTTTTATCTTCACATGGTTATTTTCACTTATCTCCAAATTAAAAGTGATCGCTTCCTCTCAATACTTATCCCAAATATAAACACACAATATACTAAGAAAAATACTTCTTCGCGATGTTTATCTGGAATATAACTATTGAGTATATTATGAAAATGACAATACAAACTTTCAATACGCTGTTTGAAAACGAATGTGTTAATGTTCATTTCGCGTTCAGAGTCGTGGCGTATTATTAAAGTGATCCGCCATATGCAAAATCCAGTTTCAAACTCTAGCTGAAATATTTTTAATTTATAAATAAAACGATTACACCTCACTTTCGCCCTGTCTGTTATACGAGTGTATAAATATGTAATCGAAATTAGGACAAATGTCTTTTGGATCATAATGTTATTACATTGTACCAATTAGCCAGGTTTGTGCTCAAAATTATGTAAAATTAAACAAATTTAATAAAATTATAGTACGATATCTGCACCCAGATCAATTAACTAAGCCCGCGACGCAACAGCCGTTCCCCGCCGGAGGTCTGCTCCCCGGCCGCTGCGTCCACCACCTCTGCGACCACAGTATGGAGCAGTACTAGAGGGTGAGACGCGGTCAGAATTCCGGTTCCTCTCTATCGGTATATGCAACCTTCACAACCGGGACCCGCTACTTCTCAATCAAGTAACTTTTAAACTGATTTTTTTGGGGGGAGGGGGGGCGTTCAAGATGTCTCCAAACTTACAGTTCTGATGAAAACTCGATATCGAATTTTGGATGGAATACAATACTTTATCTGCGTACTGGAAGTAGGTAGTAGAGAAAGTAAAAATATTCTAAAATGTTCAAAATAGTGTAATACATGTTTTTATAATCTGAGATTCACAATATGATGATTCTTGTATTAATACACTACCATGGCCAATTTGCCGTCATGACATTAAATTCTCGAATTGACTCATATTTCCCCAATTTTGACGCCAAATTGGCCATGGTAGCTCAACGGATAAGAGCGACTGGACGGAAACCAGTAGATCCTTGGTTCAAATCCCGGCTGTGGCATTGAGTTTTTCATGTCGACTCTAGCAATCAAAAATCTTAGCCTATATACGGCTAGTGTGAAGAAATAAATTTCCATCAATTAACTTAAATAATAAGGGTTAAATGATAAGGCCTGAGACTCAAGTACTTACAATAGTAAGTCGCCACAAACGGTGAATCTCGAATACGAGAGCCCCTAGTGGTTTACCGGGAAAATATATGAGTCAATTGTAGGATTTGTCATGACCATGGTAGCTCAATGGGTAAGAGCGACTGGACGGAAAGCAGTAGAACCGTGGTTTAAATTCCGGCCGTGGCGTTGAATTTCTCATGTCGACTCTATCAATTTACTATTTTATGAAATTCTAGTAAGCAAATTTAAGGAGAGAAAACTCAAAAGCTTTAATCTGTGTAAGAAAGAAAATGCGATATCGCAACTATATTTGAAATGTTTCATTTATTATAACTTTTTTTTTAATTGAATATAGTTTTAAAATGTTCTTGTGTGCTGTTTACAAAATTACTTTAAGAGCAAAACACTTAAACACTTATTTCTTCTGTATACTAAAAATCAGAATTGTCTCTCCCTTAATTTGATTACCAAAATTTTTAAAGTCTAGATCAATATTTTCTGGTGTCGCTCTTTGTTGTCATTTTAAGTACAGCACGAAAGTTATTTGAATGACAATGATGTTGGGAATTATTCACTTTGAATATTCAACTAAAATTAATTATTTAATCTAAGGGAGTGAAAGTGTGATTTGATAGAGCTTAAATAGAAAGCGTTGTGTGTTTTTTTTATCAAACTTATTTTATAAGTGAAGCACTCTTGAGTTTGAGTTTGAAAATTAGTGGATTAATTTCAATTTCAACTCCAATGAGCAAATGTTAATTATGCAACCAGAACAAACTTTCTTTACTTATAAATGGAGCAACACTGGCCTTTATACCTCTCGATTGTTTATCAAGAAAGTAAGAAGCATTCGGAACGTGAAAGAAAAATGTCACTGCATGGGGGTCCACTGTGGGAGATGTACTGATTATAATCCTGTAATTTGTTGAACTACAGTGACTTAAGGGTAACATTAATGTCAGACGCAGACAATATCAGCAGGACGCCTGAGCTGCATAGTCTCACGGAAAGATTTCCTGCCATATCACTTAATTCTTGCATCTGTAACTCACGGCATGTTCCTGGTGCTGACAATCGCAGGAATCATCCCGTACGTCATTTGCATAAACCGCAGTTCATCAATCGGTTGCAGATCACCAATGGGAGTATCGTTTTTGTTATAGAAGAAGCACTTCGTACCCATTCGCTAACGTTATTTCTGTTAGGCATCTAAATGGAGTCTATACTTACAGCTTCATTCTTTGATTTGCCTAGATCTCTACAATTAATGTTTGGTGCTGGTGAAAATGCACCGCGAAAGTGCAGTGCGTTCCTTACATTGCCAGGCCACCGATGTGTGCTCCCCGCACTATCTGTTATTAGTAGCATTGCGTTCCGTTCAAAAACTGCCACATTATTTACTCAAGAAAGCTTAGAAGTTGCATAAAACAAAGATCTTTGATACATCCTTCTACTGTTCAACACGTCAAACATTCAAATGATGCACCAAATTCGTTCAATTTTTTTTGCTTTTTCCGCTTGTTTTACGATCCAGTTGTAATTTTACTAGCCATAGGTGTAACAGTTTTTCCACCTGGATGTGGAATACCAGAACAATTTTCAGTTTTAGGTACCCATGCAAAAATCCATGTGCAGTTCAGAGCAATACTTGAATAATCAAATGTGTTTTCAATAAAATGTCACATTTGAGATACACAATGAACAAAGTCAATTCTTTACAGATCGAATTGGAGCCAGCAACTAAGGCAGCCTTAAGCAAATCATTCACCGCCACTGCGCTGCTGAAAATCAGGGGTCACTGCAGTGAAAGCATATATCTACGCCATCTATGGCCCGGCTATAGATAGAACGCATGGTATTTGCGGTCACTGTAATTAGGAAATTTGCTGTGAGATAGATATCTGCAATTAGATTCACTGAGAAATGTTCTAATATTTAAGGCAATGACGTTTAAGGGCGATAATGTAAAAACATTTACTTCGATTCTGTCATGAGTACTGATTCAATTTTACTACCAAATTGCACTTTCTCCAAGCAGCTTTTCACAAGAGAAATAGAACATGTTTCTGAAAGTTTTAAAACTACAGCCTGACAATAGTAAAAGAACAATATTATATAATTCGTCAATCCATTCCTATAACAATTTAAATGGCAACGTTTAGATAAATTACGATTTAGGTAAGCTAATTTGGGTTCATATGCATTAAATAAAGCTGCATTGTACATATGTACCATACTGCAATTTATTCCTAGGAAATTACATGCCGTAAGTGTGAAATACAGTAAACAAAAGCATGTTTTCTTCTTCGGAAAAATTAATAATTCTATTATTCAAGCGTAATATTATTAAAGCATTATTTTAGTGGGAGGTACATAATCCACCGCTTCAACTGCGACTAAATATAGAAATATTCTACACTTCTTCCTGTGACTCAGAGATCTTCATTTTTATTACCGACTTGAGGTTACAGAACGACAGTAACGTATGCTGGTGCTTCAGTTGCAGTTTTTGCATCCTATTTCTCATATACAGTAATTTTATTTGCCTTTGAAATTTCAAAAAGTTGGAGGTGTTAATTATTATGGGACGTTATGAAAACAATCCTGAAATTACCTGCATTAGTTTTGAAATTGTAATAACTGTGTTTCCAAAGCACAACTTTTAATGTGGATTTTAATGCCGTAAAAGGGCAGTTAAGTCTTTATAACTTATTCCTTGAGCATGTTTGACCTGAAAAGAACAATTATTACTTTTCATAATCTAAAACAAGACACGACTTGATACAAGGACACTCATGGAATGTGAATGGCAGTAGATAAATATACAAATATTTAACGGTGTAAAATCGCTATTCCTAACCTCACCGAGGTAAATGGATCCGCGGTAACTAGAGGTAGTTGCATTCGGGAGGTCAGGGGCTCAATTCTCGTCGACCGCACACCCTGATCTTGACGTTTTTGTGGTTTTCTCTGTTACCTGGGCGATTGCAGGGATGGTTTCTACCACGATTTCCTTTCGATTACTTCACTTTTGCTCCATTTCCTTCTCATGTATCAAGTGTGCTTCTACATTTCGTGGCGTATGCCAGACAGATGACGCAGATGCTTGCTCAAAAGAGAGATCTCTGCTCATGTACGCTCATGTACAGGCTGTTTGGTCGAGTATCGCTTATTACCCTTTCTCGACAACCCCTCAGGTACTTTGGGGGTTTCTGTGGCCTTTCTGTAGATTATAATCTCCAGTGAGTTCTTCACTTTACCCCTTCCTCCTGTAGGGGCACCCACAATAGATGTATGCCGCAGTGCGCGATCTCTCATTTCTGTGACCTATTATCTACTCCATGTTATCCACATTATAAACATTTGGTTTCTTAACTTGTTTATATCTATATTATAATTTTAAAAGATGTATAAACCCTCTGATGAAAAAGCACTGCGGCTCGAAGATTTGTATCCCTTCTGAGCTTTTACTGTTCTGCTTTATTCCTCGCGAGTGGTAACACAAACAGAACTTGTTTCTAATCCAATAATACGCACAATAATATTAGTTTCAATCAGTGGAAAACGGAGGCAGGGGTTATGTAGTGCTGGTCCTGTAGTGAATATTAAGATTACTGGCTTCGCTTTGTTTAATGCCATCATTTTGCATCGTTGTGAATGCAGATGGAGTGGAGAAGGCGGGAAAACATTAGTCTCTGGTATATACAATTTACGTTAATCTGCTCTGAACACAGGCCACTATGGAGTCCATTCTACTCAGTTCAGCATATATTGGATGTATGGAAAACTCGGTAAAAGTTTTGTATAGGGAGTAAGGTATATGTCGTTTTAACTCACTTTTTTATTAGTAATTAGATGAATATGCCGTTTCATCAAATATAAACACTTAAAACACAATTATGTTAGAGCTAAAATACACAAATACGGCCTAAAGAGATATTGTGCTATAAACTTAAATGGTTCAAAATAAATCTCTTTGTTGATAAGGTATCAAGTTCCCCCCGTTCAACCGCTTTTGATTTAAGCATGTTCTTTTAGCTTCTAACAAAAATATTTTCCTTTCCAAATTGATCTATCCCTATAAAATGTAGGCTGAGACCCGAAACGAATCTTTAGCATATTTTAAATGAATATAATTTACAGCAAGACCATAATTTAATTACTGAGTGCATGAAAGTTCAGGAGCGAATGAAGTAGTAGGTTTGATAACACTTAATTTTGGGTCTAAATGGCATACGTGATATTTAACTACGAGAAGTTTCACTTATATAAAATGTGATCCATTAAGCATTACTTTCATTACATCTAAAACTAAGTTTCAGATCACAGAAAAAAAGTGCGGCGTTTTGGTGAGAGAAAACACTGTGAAACACAAATCTTAAAAAGTGTGGAAGGATCGCTTAAATGTAATTTATACATATATATAACAGCATACACACAGAATGATTACATACCGAATTAAAGGTTTCTATAAATTTTCAGGTTCTCATTTTTAAGAAACGGAAATAAGTTTTATAACGAAAGTTATAACAACGTATCAGTGTAAATTACTGGATTCCTATGAAAAATTAATCAGTAGCCGTACCCAGGAGGATGGCCCAGTGGCCCGCATTCCGGGGGTCCGGGTTCGATTCCTGTGGCCAACCTATCTGACCCATGGGTTTTTTCGGAGGTTTTCCTAAGTCGCCAGGCGAATGCATGGTAAGTTAATTACATCCCCCGAATTTCCTGTCCCACCATTTCATCTCCTTTTTCATTTCACATCATCTCATCTGGTGGTCTCTTTCAGGGTAGTAAGTGTCGATGGTAATTTCAGTGCTGCATGGCAGGATGATAAGCTACTGGTAAACATTTCCTCCGATAGGACGGTCTCCGGGCGGTGGGCGGAATGCCGGCTGTACTGACCTGCCGGGTAGTTCACAACTGGCCAATAGTACGGGCCCTGCCTTCTGCACTGTCCTGACTCCTTGGGTCGGCCGCCTTTTGTCTCTTGCCTAATCCGACACTTGGGACACAGGATGACAATGGGCATAGAGAGAATCCAGGATGGGCGATAAGCCCGATGCCTGGTATGAGAGGGCGGGAACTGGATGGCAGGATGAGGGCGAGATCTAATGATAGAAAAAATGATGAATTGGTGGAACACTGGCGGGGTAAACCGGAGGACCCGGAGAAAACCCACCTCAGCACCGTGTTTTGCACTACAAATCTCACTTGCGGTCACCTGGGATCGAACCCGGGGCGCCTTGGTGAGAGCCAAACGGTCTAACCACTCGACCACGGCGCGACCCTCCTATCTAAACAATACAGATAAAAAGAAATATCGCAGCGAACGATTAAGAATATATAATCAAATATCTAAATCAGGGGTTGAGCAATTATCTGATATCACCACATTTCTTTCCAGGAAGGATATTCTATATTTAACATGATTTAAATACCTATTAAACAGTGTTTTAAAACAACCTGAAATACCAAGAATAAAATTACAGCACTATTATAAATTTCTTCCGAAATGCGCTAAATACATATTCATAGTGCCTACATTTTCTGCAATAGTCTTCACTTAACAGTGTTAAATGTGCATCTTAAGTTTGCACACAATATTGTTCGAATGTGGAAGAAGAAAATCGAAGAATAGTGCCAGATTAAGACTGTTCGCCTTATAAAGCATCGCAGATACCTATCTGTGTTCTTCCCGAAATCAGCGGGCGTCTTATCTAACTGACATTTTTCAAGTGGGTTTTGTTGGCTTTTCTCCGCTGCTTCGGTAACAAATAGCAAAAGAAATACCGGACCGTGAAACTAAGCTTCGAGTTGTGCCTTTCTGGGACTACTATGGCTTTGAACTACACACCTGCTTACTACAGTATACTCGAGGTAATTTAAAGGAGAACATCAACGAATAATCGAGAAATCTGTAATTTCAATTCTAATTTTTGTTTTAATGTCAACACATGTTTTTAACTTCTCCTTCATCTACTTCACAAATTCATTTTAATTGGTTCATTGATACACGCTAACACTGCCCGCCTCGGTAGCGTAGATGGTAGCATGTCTGCCTCACGTTCAAGAAGTCCCGAGTTGGAATCTCGGTCAGGGTGAGTTACCTGGATAAAGTTTCTTCCGGGGTTTTCTCTTATCCTCAAAGACGAATATCAGGTAACTCTAAGCTCCATGGACCCCGGGCTCATTTGAGCCCAATTCATTCGTCCGATATGACTTAACGTTGGAGGACGTAAATTCAAAAAAAAAAAAAAAAAAAAAAAAAAAAAACGCTAACATTGACCTCCATCCATAGAACAGCCAGCGAGCCCAGGTCACAACATCTTTCTCCTGTCCCCATCCAACTCCTGTACACCGCGAACTTATCACTACTGTTACTAGAACTTGATGCAATAAGCCGTGTGAATTACGTCCCCCAGTACAGTTGACATCAAAATACTGTGACAGTCATACGCATATTAAGTGTTCAGAAAGAAATGAATACTGAAAATTATGTTAAATGATTACGCACAATGTTACATCAAATTTGCCCCTTAACTAGGTTGCTAGCAATAGACCATAATACTCAAAATAGATTCAAGTTATTTAAGAAAACAAAATCACAATAGCACCGTTTGACGAAAATAGCACCAAAACAAAATTGTATGATTTAATTCTAGCCAATCAGCCGACTCAGAAGAACTTCTCGACTGACTGAATTTGTCAGAATATGACCATGCTACCTTAACGCTTCCTCCAATATCCCCATCTGAATCCTATAGAATTAATATGGACAATTGCCAAACAATGGGTTGCTTGCAGAAATGCAAGCTTTAAAATGAAAGACGAAATGTGGGCCTCCATTGATTTGAGCAAACTGGACAAATAGAATGGGAAAAAGTACACCATCATGGGCATGAAATACAACAAGAGTATTATGAAAAAGATGCATTAACAGCAGAAAAAGAAATTTAAAGAATTATACTTGAACACGATGGGATGAAAACAGTGACGAGGATGATAGCGATAATGACTCAACAGACGAAGACATTTTAGGCGCAGAAGAATTAAAATATGATCAAAGGCAAAATTGTTTAACTCAGTTTTTTTTTATTTGTAATTGTACGTCCTCCAACGTTAAGTCATATCGGACGATGAATGGAATGGGCGAAATGATGCTCAAATGAGCCTAGGATCCATCGAGCTTAGAGTTACCCGACATTCGTCTTTCAGGATAAGGTAAACCCCCGGGTAAAGCCCTATCCAGGTAATTCACCCTGACCGAGATTCGAACTCGGGACCTCTTGAAGTGAGGCAGACACTCTACCACCACGCTACCGAGGCGAGCGTTTAACTCAGTGTTAAGTTGTGTGTACTACATGTCAAAGTGAGAAGGCGTATCGGAAAAAACTCAACACAAAGATGCTTACCTCAGCTTCCCAAATACACGGTGAGTCCGGTGTTCAGTGACTTTGTGGGTTCGTAAAATTAAAAGTGTAGTTTGCAGAAATTCAAAATGCTATTTATCTTTGTAGCAAGACATTTTGTACAGCCCTTTGCAGCAGGATGACGTAACATACACCAACAGTCTCTCGTGGCTTCACCACACGTAAACAAACAAAAGAGTTCACTTTCAGATCACTGCACGATTATCAGTTCTCAACTTGCAAGTCGGTACAGTTCAAATATCCACACACCTGACGATTGACAACTCTATTCACTCACTAGTAGCTCCGTTGCACCACTCTATTCACAAGTCCATAGACAACTGTTGGCAAAAGCTCACACCATTTATACCCGAGCCGCTGTTTCTCGAAACTTGTCGAAGTAACACAATGGCGAGAGAAAGGAAAGAATTATCCAGACTAGCTTCGTCTCTTTCCCTCTCGGTAAGGGCGTGGGCGTGGCTTTCTTTCGCACGTGCCGGCCGCGGCCCTCCGCAAACAATGCCTCGCGACAGTATGTATACTCTGTTCAGATAAAATCATGTCTTCTGGACATCGGTAGCTGCGAGAAAACATATCATATAGACACATGCACCTTCCAATCACTCTATTTGTGTTTCGTAACTTACTGTACGTCAACGTACTATAATTTCTGATTACGTAGAAAATGAAGCTAGGTACAGTGAAACAATAAATATTACACAAATATAAATATTTGTTACAAAGAACTGAAGTTAAATTGTTAAAACAATTAAATGGTCCGATAGATTTAATAGCTTGGGAAAAGATATTTAGTTTAAAGAATAAACATTCCGTAATGAATTTTGAAATACCAGCAATTGATTCTGTTTTTAGGTTTGTTTCGTTTTCAGATGTTGGTAGCACTAAAAAAACCATAAGAAAAACATGGTAACCGGAATCCTTGACAACGGAGTTGACGGATGATGAAAATAATCTGTTTTTGAAATTTTGAAATCTCCATTAGAATGAAGTATTAACACCAATTTCTTATGATAAATAAAGCCTTTGTAAGAAATATTTATATTTGTGTAAAATTACTATAATTTTACTTCTCTAATCGACCAGATAAGACCCGATACTGGACGATCGCAGCCCTGCTCACCTGGAAGTCAATACGCCTCAGCGCTCTGACGAGTAATAAGTGAACAGCCGTTCTGGAACAATACTATTTAATTTGTTGGAGACTATACGACTTCCCTGAATAGCGAAACATGAAAAGTATCCAGTGATACTCGAGAGGGTGAAGCCATCGCAGTGAGATATCACTGGCATAGCAGGCCAGGGAAAACAAAGCTTTCAATATTTCAGTGTTCAAGAACACTGGTCGTCACGCGGTGGTTGTTTAGACAATGGAAATGGTAGTTGTCACGTGTTGGGTGGTTTATTGCTGTTTACTAGAGAAAAATAATGTATGTACAAGATCTTTTAAGAGGGATGCAGGGATAGTTCGCATAGGAAAAATCGGGAATATACCGAGCGGGATAGCTCAGGTGGTTTCGACTATGGTTTGCATTCAAGAGGTCCGGGTTCGATTCCTGTGGATGACCTGCCTGAACCATGAGTTTATTAGGAGGTTTTCCCGGGTCGTCAGTCGAATACTGGGTAGGTGAATTACATCCCCCGAATTTCTTGTCCCTCCATTGCATCTGCCATTATTTCACACCTCTGATCTGGTGGTCTGTTTCAGGGTGAAAGTGTCGGCGTGAATCTCGGCGCTGCAGGTCAGAATATGCCCCTCGTATACATCTTGTCCGATAGGACAGTCTCCGGGCCGACCTAGTGGCCGTTTCAGGACCACGATGGGTGGGATGCCGTTGTACTGGCCTCCTGAGGAGTGACCAACGGGTCAATAGTTGGTAACCTACCCTCTGCACTGACGTGATCCTTGGGTCGATGATGATTTGTGTTTATGGGCGCTCAACTACCAGGTCATTAGCGCACTTTAAAAATAATTGGGGCAAGAACCAGAGATAAACCTAAACACTGAGTAAAAATGTGTCTTTGGAATGTAAATATTAATAAAAACTGAGAGAGAGAGAATTGGCTACAACTATGGGAAGAAAAACACATGAATATTACTATTGGGTCGGCCGCCCTGTCTCCTCTCGTCTCATCCTTTCTTCCTGGGATGCCCCACTTGGGGCATAGACATAATAGACCAACACTGGTCGCAGTGCCGAATTCCCTCCGTAATAGTCTATCCTTTCCAATCGGGAACTTACTGTATTTTCAATCCTACAATCAAAATCTTCACTTTACATCGGAAGGGCTGCGTTTGAACAGGAATAATTGGTTAAACGTACATAGAGAATTGGATAATAATGGTGAGGAATAAAATCACTCGTGTTACTCTTAATTTGGGCAATACACTTCCTCATAAATGTGGAGGATTTTATTAATTACCTATTATGGACCAGAGCATTGAGCACAACAAACAGAAGCAACATTTCAACAATCTTCTAAATCCAACTTCACTAACGAAAAATCAGATGCTTATTTTCAGTTTTTAATATTTTTAATATCTGGTAGCGTCAGTTACAAAATGCAAAACATTTTCATGTCCTGTGACTAAAAAAGAAACTATACTTTTCTCCAACACTTTGCAAATAATTTGGTGGTAACTTCGTGGGGAAGAAATATTTTCGGAGGTGTGTCAACTTCTAATGTACCAATAACTACGTTTGCAACGCCCTCTTTGTTACTTGTCTTATACACAGAAACAAGCGCAATTCTTTCTCACAAAAATTGCGGATATTTTTTGTGTTTTGGCTTAGTAACAAATCTGTAAGTAACGTTTTCTAAGAGTGGGTTCATCTGGAATGTTCAGCCCCGTGTATTGTTGCAGACATTACCGAATTTTGACATAACTAATCTTTGCTTAATGGATATTAGTAGCAACCGTGCTCTGCAAACATATCTACAAAAAAGGATATGTTTTGGACAATTCACCCTCTACTCGTCAAAGAGGTGTTTTACTTTCTCTGCAGAAGCATCGCACCCCACTCCAATATATTTTGAAGCCCCATCAAGAAAAATCTGTTTCAGAATAAAGAAAAAGGTAGTTCAAGTTCTGCGCACTTTACATCGTTTCTAGTGCGTATGCAGCGCACTCACACAATTTCTGTACTAGTGACTAAAACTGCTTTATGGCACAATGTGGTGATTTATGTTGACATTAAAACTAATTTATCAGATCTCGCGGTGCGCCTTTCTCACAGAACGATGTACTTTCTATTAATCCTTCCGCTGCCTTCGTCTTTTGTGGGCGTCGTTCGTGGATTATTCTGGACTCTTGCCAGTGGTGACCTCTATGTGTTCTAGAATCTACTAGCGCTCCTCGAAGTGATTTTTATACGTGTGAACCATTCCACTGAGTTCTATTTTGGATGCAAATACCATTTTGAATGTTACTACAGATGAGCGATGCCATATTGGTCTCGCCTTGCTTTTACAGAAAATCGATAGAAGTGAGGTTAATGTTCAGTAGAGCTACTAAACTTATTATAATAAACAAAGACTCTCAAATTGAGTAGTTGCGTGGTAAGCACTTAGCATAAGTTTCTTACGAACGACTTAGTGCCATGTTGCCATTGGTTGTGAGAAGTATTTAGGAGAGAAAAGTTTGACTAAGACACACTGCTAATCAAGTCTCCTTCGGTGTTAGTTTGAACAAGAATTAGATGCAGAGATGAACCCAAGGAGGGAATTTTCCATGGCTGAAAACTGGACTTATAACAGAACGTAATCAGAATGGCATTTCCTATTTAGGATTACATTTTAAATTTAAATGCCTCAACAGCTAGCATTGCTAACTTTTAAACTTTTGAAACAAGACATTTAGCATTCTTATTCGTACATTCCGCATTTTGAAGCATTTATATATTTTCAATTTAGCATTCTAGAGAAATTCTGTAGAATACTAAAATTTTGGTAGAGAGGTGTTGTTTCTTTAAATAACATTAACGTGAGATTAAAATCACGTTTGTAAATTTTATTAGCGAAAAAAGCACCACCATAACAAATGAACCATGGCGAAGGAAGTGCATTACTATAAGGAAGTTACTATGTTCTTATGGTTTTTTTTTTCAGTATTACCAAAATCTGAAAACAAAACAAACTTAAGAACAGAATTAACCCCTGGTATTTCAAAATCCATTACGCGATGTTTATTTTTTAAAATAAATATCTTTTCCCAAACCATTAAATCTATCGGGAAATTTATTTGTTTTAGTAATTTAAGTTCAGGATATATATTATGGTTAAATGACCAAAAACGAACTTCTACGGCCGATTTATCAGTTTGTTTATACTTAATTATACGAAAATGTTCTTTCGATCTGGTTTCTAAATTACGTTTCGTCCTACCAATGTAAACCCGATCACAATCTAAACAATCAAATTGATAAATACCAGATTTTTTATTATTAGGCATTTGATTTTTTTTACAGAAATGTAGTAAATTTTAATAGTATATTTGTTTTGAGGAACCAAAGTTATACCCAAATCTTTTTAATAGTTTGATTTATAGGTTAATAAATATACCCCCGAATAAAGAGGAATTTAATAAAGAATATAAACATATTATTAATACGGCTTTAATTAATAGTTTTAATAAAGACTTAAAAGAAGATTGAAAATTTTAAATATAAAAAAACTGTGAGTGAGATTTCTACCCTTAAAAAATAAAAGACGATTATAACTTTAAAGAATTTACTTACCATCCTTGGTTTAATAAACAATTTCAAAAAGTTTTTAAAGAGTGTGGTATAACTTTGTTTCAGGTGTGGTCCTGACAGGAGCACCTCATAAAGAAACGCTTGCGATGCCTTCTAATACATCTGGAGTCAAAGGCAAAATGATTCATTTTGGAGCAGAGGGAACCAAAATCTTTGAAAAGATCTGTTGTACAGTATGCGAGGAATCTGGTGAGGAAGGTTAGATACAGTGCGATAAAAACAAAGGATGGGCTCATGAAGAGTGTGCCGATATAAATTATTCTCTTTATTACTTTTGTGACAGGTGCATTTTGGAGTAAGCAGTGAAGCTCACCTTAAATTGGGACAAAGAACTTGAAAATAGTAATAGTGTGTATGGCATTTTTATATTGATTTGTTAATATTAATTTACTTCACCTTGATACTCTGAGCAATGTTAGCAGTATACAGAAAGTAAGTTCTGTTTGTTAATAAAATTAAATTGTGTACAGATACCGAAAAATAATTTATTGCACAAAATTCTACAACTCTTAAGCCCGCCTCGGTAGCGTGTCTGCCTCACGTTGAAGAGGTCCCGAGTTCGAATTTCGCTCAGGGTGAGCTACATGGATAAGGTTTTTTCTAGGGTTTTCCCTTATCCTGAAAGACGAATGTCGGGTAACTCTAAGCTCTATGGACCCCGGGCTCATTTGAGCATCATTTCATTCATTCCATTCATCGTCCGATATGACTTAACGTTGGAGGACGTAAATTACAAAAAAAAAAAAAAAAAAAAAAAAAAAAAAAAAAAAAAAAAAAAACCCTCTTAAACTACATTTCCACATAACTGCCGAAATTTTGCAGGCGTTTGTCATAGCGAGGCACAAGTTTTTGTATACCATCTTTATAGAAGTTTGCCGCCTAAGTCTTCAACCAGTTGGAAACATTTTCTATCAGCCCTTCGTTATTGTTGAAGTGTTGACCGCCAAGGAAAGATTTGAGATGCAAAAACAGATGAAAGTCGCTAGGAGCGAGGTCAGGACTGTACGGGGGGGGGGGGTGGTCAAACACGTCCCAGCCAAATCCCTGTAGGATGTTTTTCGTCGCATTTGCAGTGTGTGGTCGTGCCTTGTAATGAAACACAACACCTTTTGACATCGCAAATTTGACGATAAATTTCAATTGGTTTCACTTTCCTAACATTCAGAAAACGAATCACAGATGTGATTTCACAGGCGGCGGGATTTTCAATCAACACCGACATTGTAAAGAAGCACAACAAAGTGTACGTGGCTGACAGCGATCTCACAATGGTGCACGTTTCTTCTCCTTGATACAGAGCGTCTACCGCGCATGTGCGGAAGTGCTATCGCAGCGCTGCAGCGGAGATAAATTGAAACAGAACATACTTTCTGCACACCTCTTGTACACAATGATTATTCAAGTGCTAAATCAATCTTTATAGTGCATTTCAGTCAATAAAAGCTAATGTTGAAGCAAATGAGTGGGTTATAAATGTATTATGTAGCGGTCCAATTTACACACCTTACCAGACCAAATTACACACCCCTGGTCCAAAATACACGCCTTAGGAAAAATATTATAATTGCAATTTGCAAATTATGTTGATGCAACTAAAATATGTACATTCCCATAATGGTATAACTTACTCTTATTAATGCATTAAAGCAATTTGTGGACCCTATCGAAGCTATACTGGACAGTTATTAGCGCTTAAAGTTATGTAGTCCAAATTAGACGGTCTTTCCCTGTTGAATAGTTCAAATAAGTAAGCGGTTTTGGACATTTAAAACTAAACACATACCAGGAAAACTAAAACTAAATTTGGTGAGCCGCACTCGTTTAAATGCAATGAATATCCCTTCCTCTCCACTACCCCATGTTTCCGACTGTCAGCAACAGAAATTGTTAGCATAAGACTTGAATGAACAGATATACTTGAGTACCGAAATAATCCTTGTTGCTGGCAAGTTGAAGCAATTCTGATACTATACTCGTTGCCAATCATAGATGGATTCGACATTTCGCGGTGAGAGGAGCGAGTGAACGCCGCTTCTCGTAACCACGTGGAGAACCCTATAGGTAATGTGTACAGAGTTGATTGGATTACGCCTGGAATGTACAATAAGTATTACTTAATATTGCTCTATGAAGGCAATAGTAAACGAGTGAATCTACATGCATAGAAAGTATAGAATATACAGGCGTATAGAACATCAATGCGAAGATATTGAAGAGATATATACCTGAGAAATATTGATCGTTATCCTAATGGGAAAAATGCTGCCGTAGAGTAAATTAGTTCCCGCACTTGTCCTTTTATTCCGACACCTTTACCAAATAGTTTTACTTGCTTCGCGAGTACTTTTTTCTTTGACTGTGCTGTCTTCTTTAGAAGTGTTAGCACAAATTACAAACGTCCACGACACACGCACAGTCTCAAACACACACGTCAACGAAAATGATGCAATCGAACATGGGAAAACATTTCGAGTTGATGAAAGCTCGGACTACAGAAGGCCACTGTTTATACCACAGCGGCCGCTGAATATTTGAAGCTGTTTGTTATTGTGGGATTTCTTGCCAGACACTTGATAATCGCGTGTTATATATCGGAAACGCTTTTGTGACTACCGTTGCTATGGAAACGTCTTATCTCTAATTACTTGTTTTCGTTGCTATGACGACCGCCACGACGTATTTATCCTCTCTCGTTCATTGAAAGCCCTGAACCATATGGTTTAGCAGTGGGCCTTCTCTTCTCTCCTCATTTGCCCGTCTACCTTCCCGCCTCTGTTCCTGTTTCCACGTTTCGGGCTTTTTACGGAGGTTCTCCTTCTCGTATCTCTTTCCCTTCTCTCCTACTATCTCCACCGCTTTTGTTGCTCTATTCGCAATGTTAAGCGTACCCATGGCGTAACAGCCCAACGTGGGCAACCAACTTTATGCTCATATATGCAAGGCAAAGGTGGGCGATCATCCAACCGATAGGGGGAGGAGATGTGGCCTGCATCTCGGCATATCCAGCCGGAAGTTTGCCTTTCTGAACCAGGGTTTGTTACCTAGCGTATCTCCTCAATTTCCTCGCGAAATAAAATGTGTAGTGTTTAACGCCCGCTTTTACCATATACGGCACCGCAGGCGGTGACACTGATGATACATGAGATGAAGATGGAGTATCGGTGGAATGAGATGGCGGGGGAAACCGGAGGTCCCGGAGAAAGCCCACCCCAGCGACGTGTTATCCAGCACATATCTCACTTTGCGGTAGCCTGGGATCGAACCCGGGCCGCCTTGGTGAGAGCCACTGAACCACGGCGCGGCCTCTTTCCTCACGATGCTGAGTGGGCACCGGTCCTAAACATGTTAAAAAAACCAAATATACGATTATTTTCTGCTCTGTAACCAAAACATACGTAAAACCTTAATTTAGAAATAATTTTAACATTTTGGTTCCTCAAAATAACTATATAAAAATTACTGAATATTTCTTTAAAAAAAAGATGCAATTTCCTGTAGTAAAAAAATTTCCATTAATCAATTTAAATGTTCAGATTGCAACAGGGGCCAAACGTAATTTAGAAACCAAAATAATGAAACATTTTAGAAATATTAGGTTTTCTCATAACTAGGGCCCGGATTTTGATGACAAGTCATCTTTTTCCTGAGTAGACGATGCTTATTGGAAATTAAGTGCATTCTAGAACAAATACGTTAGATATATATGGTTTCTATAGGTCATCAAATTTCACTTTTCCCCCATTTTTATAATAAAGTCATTCTTTAACATTTAGGTGCACTTTCCGGTCATTATCTTTCTTTTGTCACAAATTTATTGGGCATTTTCATTTGCAGCCCGCATTCGGGAGGCCCGAGTATGATTCCCGTGGCCGACCTGACCCTGACCCATGCAACTGCATGTATATACCACTGTGACAATTTTCAAATAGTGAGAGAAGTGGTGAATAGCTTTGATGGGGGTAGATTCTAAGGCAATTGAGAGCGCACAGGATCTGTTTTCTAATACTCAAATCCAAGGTAAATTAGCTTTTATTAAATCAAATTTTGCATTTTTTTACGGATAACCCGCCTTGAAGAAAGTGGCATGACATTGGATGAGTCGATTGAGTTAGTGAGGATTGCGGAAGAGAGGATACAAAATATAAAAGGTGATATTGGGGACAAAATTAGACAAACTAAAATTTGTGTTGGACAAAAATAAAGCATACCAGATTGCCAGCTTGCAGATATCTTGTCAGGAGAGTACTTCAGAACTGATATTTTTGAACAGGATTTATTTAACACGCAGTGACATAGTTGTTTTTCAAATATGCACCAAATAACGTCTGTGGAAGTGGAGAGACGTTTCCCAAAGTATAAATCTGATTTAACTGACAACCGTCGTACCTTCACTTTTGATAACTTGAAGAAGACCAACGCTAAGTAAGGTATGTTTTGGCTAATGGCTACAGTAACTTACTTGTTGTATGGAAAGAGTCAACATGAAAAATTCAATGCCAGTCGGGATTTGAACCACGATTTCCTAGTTTCTGTCCAGTCGCTCTAACCTAATGAGCTACCATGTTCAACGTGCCGTCCTTACATTAAATTCTCCATTTGACTCATATATTTCCCCGGTAGACCACTAGGGGCTCTCGCATCCCGAGTTCGAATCTCGGTTAGGATAAGTTACCTAGATAAGGTTTTTTCCGGGGTTTTCCCTTATCCTGAAAGACGAATGTCGGGTAACTCTAAGCTCCATGGACCCCGGACGCATTGAGCATCATTTCACCCATTTCATTCATCGTCCGATATGACTAAATGTTGGAGGACGTAAAATTACAAAAAAAAAGGTAGTTATCTCATGTGTTTATGAGAACTCCTAGTGGTTTACCGTAATTAAAAAAAAAAAGCAAGTTGTACCTGCACACACACCAGTAACTGGAAAATACTACAGGGATGTCCTGAAAACATTGCAATTACATATCAGGCGCGAAAGACCACATTTCCGTGAAGTAGGCTGGATGCTATACCACGATAATGCGCGGCTGCATATTGCCAATGTTGTTGCTGAATATCATGCAAAAATCAACGTGAAGTGCATCCCTCACCCTCCCTATAGCCTAGATTTAGCCCCATGTAACTTTTTTCTATTGTCTAACTTGAAGAAACGCCTTCGTGGGAGGTATTATCCATCATCAGAAGCAGTGGTGAAGATTGTGGAGGCGATTTTGAAGGATCTCTCAAAAATGGTTTCCAGCATGTCTTTGAAGACTGGCAGAAACGCCGGGACAAGTGCATCGCATTCAGGGGAGACTATTTTGAGAAGGACCATCAAAATTATGAGTATGAGTAAAGGCACGTTGTAGAAAAAAAAAGTTGTGAGTATTCTTTATTGCAGAGCCCTCGTATTTACTTTCCGTGAAATGGCAGTAAGAGCTGTCAGTATTTTCCAACTTGAGTAACATACGGAAATATTTAATGAAATGCAATAGTTTACGTGGTCATAGGTAAGCGGCGCAGAAATGTAAGTCAGGCCCTGCCTTTAATAACGATGCAGTAAAATGACATGCGTGGTCTTTTACCAGTTTTGCGTCAAAAAGAAAATGTTTTTAGTAAAGAAGAACAAGAATACGGTATAGCATATATTTGCGCTAATGTATATTTGCTGATTTGAGATTCCGATACGTGTAGCTATTCATTACGCATTAACATACGTCATTAAAAACCCAATATATCAGTATGAGGATGCTACATTCCTATCTAAAATTCAATTATGGACAGAGTACATTACTCACAACTGTAGAGCAATAACAGATGTAAAGTGCTTTACACATTTACCACTCTTCTAATTAATTATTTAATCTCATTTAATTGCTCATGTTAGTTTAACAGCATGGAATCACGCTGAATTTAAATAAATTCCCAAACAGTAAATTAATTACAATTACTGTGCTTAACGTCAACCAGACTGATCTTTTGTACAACCAGGAGGAAGAATGAGGCGAGAGGAGACAGAGGGCGGCTGACCCCAAGGAGTCATGACAGTATAGAGGGCAGGATCCCCACCAATTATCAGTTTAAAACTCCCCGGCAGTCCAGTACACGCATGCCTACCACCGTCGCCCCTAAACAGTCCACAAGGCCGCCTCGGACACCTACATGCCAGAGTTCGGAACTCCCGGCACACTTCCACAACCGGCATCCCTGCTGCGGTGTCCCTGAAAGGGCCCAACTACACCGAGACTGTCCTACCGGAGGACGAAGATGTTTGCCAAAAGATAATCACCCTGCCATGCAGCGCTGAGACACCTACCGACAGTACTACCTTGAGAGACACCACCAGATGAAATATGATGTGAAATGATAATGAAGGTGATGTAAAATTACTGAAGCTTTCCTGCGACGAATATGCACAATTTACTCTCGGGCAGCAAGCCAGGTGTACAGACCATTAGAAATCACGTTTCGGGAGTGTGCATCTCTCCCATCATCAGGATATTTATTAAATGTTATAACCACAAATGAATCACTGGATATAACACAAATATAAACAAAGACAAAACACTATCAAAATTCGCATTACTCAACAAAAGACTGTTTTCATTAAATTAAATGCCAGGTCAGGAGATGGCGTGAGTATAGAAAATTAATCGGGTCAAACAAACATAACTACTTAACTTGATTATCAAGCTGTATTGATATTTGCTGTTTTAATCTGTTGAGACAGGTGAAAGACAAACTGGACTTCCAAAGTGTAGTGTTCCGGGAGTGTACCGCATTCCCTATGAATTTGGGACACCGTATATAGAACAAACCGGAAGGACCATCGCTACCAGAATAAACGAACATGAACAGAGCATTCGTTTAATGCAATCTGAGAAGTCGGGGGTAGGGCCGCGCCGTGGCTCAGTGGTTACACCGCTTGGCTCTCACCAAGGCAGCCCGGGTTCGATCCCAGGCGACTGCAAAGTGAGATTTGTGTTGGACAACACGGCGCTGGGGCTGGTTTTCTCTGGGATCTCCGGTTTCCCCCGCCATCTCATTCCACCGATACTCCATCTTCATCTCATGTGTCAGTGTCATCGCCTGCGGTGCCGTATGTAGTAAAAGCGGGCGTTAAACACTACACACCTGAGAAGTCGGGACTGGCAGAGCACTGTATTGATAACGACCATAGAGCCAATTTTCGGGAGACGACCATCTTGGCAAAATGCAACAGTTACTGGGAGCGGAGAATTAAGGAGGCTTTGGCCATTTCCTCTGAAAGGAGCACGCTTAATCGTGATACTGGATTTCAGTTCAGCTCCTCTTGGAAACCGGCCTTACAAAGGGAAATCCGTCGATTTAAGAAGCGAAGATCAATACAGCTTGATAATCAAGTTAAGCAGATATGAGCGTTTAGGAAGTCGGAGTTTATTAATTAATAAAGGGTTATTAAATTTAATATTAATTTCATTTTTTAGAGCTGCATATACATTATATTTATATTCATATAGTTGTTTCTTTGACCCAATTAATTTTCTATACTTACGCCATCTCCTGGCCTGGCATTTAATTTACTGAAATCTTTTGTTGAGTAATGCGAATTCTGATAGCATTTTGTCTTTGTGTTTATACGGGCCCGCCTCGGTAGCGTTGAGATAGCATTTATGCCTCATGTTCAAGAGGTCCCGAGTTCGAATCTCGGTCAGCGTGAGTTACTTGGATAAGGCCTTTTCCGGGATTTTCCCTTATCCTTACAGACGAATGTCGGGTAACTCCAAGCTCTATGGACCCTGGACACATTTGAGCATCATTCCACCTATTCCATTCATCGTCCGATATGACTTAACGTTGAAAGACGTTGATTAAAAAAAAGAACCTTCCCGAAACGTCGATTTCTAATCGTCTGTTCACCTGGCTTCCTGCCCGAGAAGAAATTGAGATAAGATGATGTAATTAACCTATTCAGCACTCGCCTGACACAGGCCACGCCGTGGCTCAGTGGTTAGACCGCTTGGCTCTCACCAAGGCGGCCCGGGTTCGATCCCAGGCGACCGCAAAGTGAGAATTGTGGTGGACAACACGGCGTTGGGGCGGGTTTTCTCCGGGACCTCCGGTTTCCCCCGCCATCTCATTCCACCGGTGCTCCATATTCATTTCAAGCATCATCAGTGTCACCGCCTGCGGTTCCCGTAGGGGAAGGGATCCGTCCCTTTCAGCTGCCAAAGTGCGGGCGCTGCGGACCCTTAGCACTCGTGGTACCTCTGACGTTACTAGAGGAACCTCGGGCCGAACAGCCGAGCCCCTCCTTCGGGAGTTGTTCGGATTGGGATGGTCTCGAGGGGGCAGTGTGTTCCCGATACCCGTGGGAGATTGGGTACGTCTTCGGACGGGGTTGAGGGAAGCCATTAAGTTTCCGGGTACTAGCCTGCTTAGCTAGTAGAAGGTGTGCTAGATCACCAGGCGGCCCCACCGAGGTCATATCGGTAGTCTTCACCTTGAGTGTTGACGCGCGTAAGTGGCGTATCCACTTCCGTCCCGTCTTGTGTCCCTAGGACCAGATGGGGGGGGGGGGCTTGTTAGGAAACTAGGTCTTGCCCTAATGGAAAGCCCCACGGATGATGCCGGGCGCCCTTTAAGGGACAGCTCGGATAACTCCCTGGTTGAAAGAGGCCCGGGTCTTGTTCCTACGGGTTCAAGGCTAATGGGAGTAGAACCTCTGGACTCAACTGTCACCGCCTGCGGTGCCGTATGTAGTAAAAGCGGGCGTTAAACACTACACATTACATTACTCGCCTGACAACCAGGGAAAACCACGAAAAAGCCATAGGTCAGGTACGTCGGCCACGAAGGTCTCCCGAATGCGAACCACACAGGAAACCGCCTTCATCCCCCTCGCTATACCTAATGGAAACAATTAAATTTGACCCAAAGTTGCGAAAAATAGAAAGTTTTGTTTTAAAAAAATAATATGCATTATAAGCTTTAAAATTCAGTTAGCACTAAGTAAAGTTTTAAATGATAACCGCCTAGTTTTAATGTTTAGGCATACCCAAATATTTCTCTCACCATATTACCCATTCTCTCACAAAACTTTTTTCAGCAATATTCTATTCAGAAGATGCTCCACACGTTGTAACCCGTTATCTAATTGTTTAAAAAAGTAGGCATTAAGACTAAATAAAATGACAATATACGTTTTTTTCGAAACGACATCTTCAAACATAAGCAAAATAATGGAGGATTATAGCAAAAGCTCAAGAGATAATGCAGCTGTGCTCTGTGTTAAGCATTTGTGTAAACGGTAAAGCCAAATTATCTATATTCGAACCGAAAACTTTGGTTTGCGTTTGCGCATGTGCCTCTTTGTTCCCAAAGTCTTAATTACGCTCACAGTTACCTCAGTAGGTACCGGATTGATGGAACTGTTATCCTTTTTACATCCTTCCTCCGGGGAATACCGAGTCGCAGTACCGAATCCCCATATCAGTGCCGAATCTATCCTATCCTAAAATAAATACGGCTTTGGTGTTCATTAGTTGTAATACTACAACTTAAAAAAGAATTGCTTGCAACTATTCTCTAGAAATTGGAGAAACATTCATTCCGTTAACACCAAATTGTGAAAGCTAGCCGCTTCTCAATCAGGCTACCACAAACAGAAACGATGTAATTATTTTTAAAATAAGGATATAGATCTAGCCTTTCATAGTGTGCCCTACACACGGTTAGTGTGAAAGAACAATTAATTTCCATTAATTGTACCTAATAGTGGCCACATAACAGGTTGTAAGTCGCCATTAAGACAGTTGTCTCATGTGTTAATGATAACTCCTAGT
Source organism: Mantis religiosa (assembly GCA_030765055.1). Lineage (NCBI taxonomy): Eukaryota > Metazoa > Arthropoda > Insecta > Mantodea > Mantidae > Mantis > Mantis religiosa. The sequence continues at coordinate 47,427,688 of CM060948.1, read as the reverse complement.
GGTTTACCGGAAAAAACACGAGTCAGTTGGAGAATTTAATGTCATGTCGGCATGTTGGCCATAGTGGCTCAATGGTTTAGAGCGGCTGGACGGAGACCAGAAGATCTGTGGTTCAAATCCCGGCTATGTCATTGAATTTTTCAGTCTGGCTCTACCCTTTCATAGTGTGTCCTACACACGGCTAGGGTTAAAGAAAATGAATTTCCATTAATTGTACCTAATAGTGGTCCGAACTATAAAGCCCGGCCCTTAAAGTACTTACAGCATAGTAAGTCGCCATTAAGGTAGTTGTCTCGAGTTCGAATCTCAGTCAGGGTGAGCTCCCTGGATAAGACTTTTCCGGGGTTTTCCCCTGTCCTGAAAGACGAATGTCGGGTACTCTAAGCTCTATGGACTCTGAGCTCATTGAGCATCATTTCGCCCATTCCATTCATCGTCTGACATGAGTTAAGGTTGGAGGACGTAAAATTACAAAAAAGGTAGTTATCTCATGTGCTTATGAGAACTCCTAGTGGTTTACCGGGAAAAACACGAGTCAGTTGGATAATTTAATGACATGTTGGCACGTTGGCCACAGTATCTCAATGGTTTAGAGCGGCTGGGCGGAGACCAGAAGATCCGTGGTTCATCTCCCGGCTATGGCACTGAATTTTTCAGTCTGGCTCTATCTTTTCAATAAAGGCATATATAAAAAATACCAGGCATTCGCTAATCGCAGGGCCACTGATCAGTATGTGCCTAGTTCACTTTGACTGCAATGATTTAGATATGTGCAGTCCGTGCTGAGGAGTCGGCGCAGTGAAGCAGTTCACAAGACAGTCGAGTTTTATAAATTTGTGTGTGTAAGTAAATTGAAGTTCAGTTTTTATTTATGTATGCTGTATTTCTCAGCGTGCTGTCATATATTGGACGTGAAATACTGTTTTATTTTGCTCAGGCTTGAGATTTCTCTACGTGCCATGAAATTACGACACGGAACAGTTGGCTTTACTTTCCTCCCTAAAGGAAACCATTCGAAGGATTTTAAAACCCGAAAAAATATATCGCTCTCTTGCTGTTGAGCGTGCCTAGTGAGCATGCGCAGGACTATCATATACATCCTGTCGAAGCCGAACTTCGGCTGTTCAGTGTACAGAGTGCACATGCGCGTATTGTGTCATTAACTCTGTGGGAACCGAAAATAAATAGAATAAAAATTGATTTGCCCTATATAAATTAGGTAACGTATAAACATTTCCAACATTATGGTAAATGCAAGGTTACCAAACATTAATCATGTAATTTTTCTGCTATCGGAGCCGATATACTCTTTGGTTCTGAGCAGTGGCGAGTGCGCAAGCGCAGGGCATTTTCTGGCTATTGGAACCAAGAATAAATAGAATTAATATTTAACTGCTCAACATACATGAAATAATAAGTCAGCAAATTATGAGCGGAATAAAAGGAAATAAAATGTCAAATATTTCTAACATTACGTTAAATGTGAAGTTACAAGGCACCACTACTCACTTCAGCTTAATATAGGCAATAGTTTAGTCCAGTGTGTAAAAAGTGTAAATATTTTAGGTGTAATCCTTAATGACAAGTTAACTTGGAACAACTACATTGAAAAACTACAAAGTAAATTAAGCTCAGAACTATTTCTGTTGCGATGTTTAGTCAACTTTCTCTCGGTAGATACTAGTAAGTTGGCATATCTTGCATTAATATATGCATATATTTCTTCCGGCATCGATCTGTGGGGACACACTTCCAAATTAAATTTAACAGAATTTTTCTCCTACAGAAAAGAGCTATCAGATACCTGACAAAAATAACACGTACGAGTTCATGCAGTCCGTATTTTAAAAAATTAAACATACCTACTCTACCTCTGCATATATATTCTGCGAACAATACTTTTTGTACATAACAGGAATATAACCTCCACAATTCCGAAGTCCACACATATGAGTCAAGCGGAAACAACAACTGTATAGTCAAAGGACACACGCTAAAACTTTTGGAATATAAGTCCCACTACTTTGGCCCAAAACTACTTAATAAGAGTCCGCAAAACCTAAAAATACTGTCAGCTGCTAAGTTAAACCTAAACTGACTAAATTCTTGTTAAACCGAGACTGTGTGTGAGTGTCTGAGTGTGAGTGTGTGTGAGTGAGTGTGTGAGTGTGAGTGTGTGTGAGTGAGTGTGTGAGAGAGTGTGACTGAGTGAGAGTGAGTGTGTGTGAGTGTGTGTGAGTGTGTGTGAGTGAGTGAGTGTGTGTGAGTGAGTGTGTGGGAGTGAGAGTGTGTGAGTGTGTGAGTGAGTGAGAGTGAGTGTGTGTGAGTGTGTGTGAGTGAGAGTGAGTGTGTGTGGGAGTGTGTGGGAGTGAGAGTGAGTGTGTGAGAGAGTGTGACTGAGTGAGAGTGAGTGTGTGAGAGAGTGTGACTGAGTGAGAGTGAGTGTGTGTGAGTGTGTGTGAGTGTGTGTGAGTGAGTGTGTGAGTGAGTGAGTGTGTGAGTGAGTGTGTGGAAGTGAGTGTGTGTGAGTGAGTGTGTGAGTGAGTGTGTGAGTGAGTGGGTGAGTGTGAGTGAGTGTGTAAGTGAGATTGTGTGAGTATCTGTGTGAGTGTCTGTGTGTGTCTGTGTCTGTCTGTGAGTGTGAGAGTGTGTGAGTATGAGTGTGTGACTGTGTGAGAGAGTGTGTGTGAGTGAGTGTATGAGTGACTGAGTGAGTGTGTGTGACGTGTGAATGAGTGAGTGTGTGAGTGCGTGTGTGAGTGTGTGTGAGTGTCTGTGTGTGTCTCTGTGTCTGTCCGTGAGCGTGAGAGTGTGAGTGTGAGAGTGTGTGTGAGTGCGTGTGTGTGAGTGTGTGTGTGAGTGTGTGTGAGTGTCTGTGTGTGTGTCTCTGTGTCTGTCCGTGAGCGTGAGAGTGTGAGTGTGAGAGTGTCAGTGTGAGAGTGTGTGAGTGAGTGTGTGTCTGTGTGAGTGTGTTTGTGTGTGTGTCTCTGTGTCTGTGAGAGTGAGAGTGAGTGTGTGAGTGTGTGTGAGTGAGTGTGTGTGAGTGAGTGTGTGTGAGTGAGTGTGTGTCTGTGTGAGTGTCTATCTGTGTGAGTCTCTTTTTGTGTGTGTCTGTATCTGCCTGTGAGTGTGAGAGTGTGTTAGTGTGAGAGTGTGTGAGAGTGAGTGTGTTAGTGAGTGTGAGAGTGAGTGTGTGTAAGAGTGTGTGTGTGTGTGAGTGAGTATGAGATTTTGTGTGTGTGAGAGTGTGAGTGTATATGAGAGTGTGAGTGTGTGAGTGACTGAGTGAGTGTGTGAGTGAGTGTGTGTCTGTGTGAGTGTCTGTTTCAGTGTGTGTGAGAGAATGTGAGTGAGTGTGTGTGAGTGAGTGTGTGTCTGTATGAGTGTCTATCTGTGTGAGTATCTGTTTGTGTCTCTGTGTCTGTCTGTGAGTGTGAGAGTGTGTGAGAATGAGTGTGTGTGACTTAGTGTGTGTCTGTGTGAGTGTCTGTGTGTGTGTCTCTGTGTCTGTGAGTGTGAGAGTGAGTGTGAGAGTGAGTGTGTGTCTGTGAGAGTGTCTATCTGTGTGAGTGTGAGAGTGAGTGTGTGTCTGTGTGAGTGTCTGTTTGAGTGTGTGTGAGTGAGAGAATGTGAGTGAGTGTGTGTGAGTGAGTGTGTGTCTGTATGAGTGTCTATCTGTGTGAGTATCTGTTTGTGTCTCTGTGTCTGTCTGTGAGTGTGAGAGTGTGTGAGAATGAGTGTGTGTGAGTTAGTGTGTGTCTGTGTGAGTGTCTATCTGTGTGAGTGTCTGTGTGTGTCTGTGTGTCTGTCTGTGAGTGGGTGAGTGAGTGTGTGTGAGTGTGCGAGAGTGAGTGTGTGAGTGAGTGGGTGAGTGTCTGTGTGAGTGTCTGTGTTTCTCTGCGTCTGTCTGTGAGTGTGAGAGTGTATGAGTGTGAGTGAGAGGGTGAGTGAGTGTGTGTGAGTAAGAGGGTGAGTGTGTGTCTGTGTGAGTGTCTGTGTGTTTCTCTGTGTCTGTCTGTGAGTGTGAGAGTGTAGGAGTGTGAGTGTGTGAGTGTGTGTGTGAGTGAGTGTGTGTGTGAGTGAGTGTGTGTGAGTGTGTGTCTGTGAGAGTGTCTGTCTGTGTGAGTGTCTGTGAGTGTGAGAGTGAGTGTGTGAGTAAGTTAGTGGTTGAGTGGGTGAGTGAGTGTGTGAGTGAGTGTGTGTGAGTGTGCAAGAGTGAGTGTGTGAGTGAGTGGGTGAGTGAGTGTCTGTGTGAGTGTCTGTGTGTTTCTGTGTCTGTCTGTGAGTGTGAGAGTGTATGAGTGTGAGTGTGTGTGAGTGAGTGTGTGTGAGTGAGAGGATGACTGAGTGTCTGTGTTTTTCTCTGTGTCTGTCTGTGAGTGTGAGAGTGTGTGAGCGTAAGTGTGTGTGTGTGACTGAGAGGGTGAGTGTGAATGTGAGTGAGAGGGTGAGGGTGAGTGAGTGAGGGGAGGGTGAGTGAGGATGAGGGTGAGTGAGTGAGGGTGAGGATGAGTGAGTGAGGGTGAGGGTGAGTGAGGGTGAGGGTGAGTGAGTGTCTGTGTGAGTGTCTGTGTGTTTCTCTGTGTCTGTCTGTGAGTGTGAGAGTGTATGAGTGTGAGTGTGTGTGTGAGTGAGAGGGTGAGTGTGAATGTGAGTGAGAGGGTGAGGGTGAGTGAGGGTGAGGGTGAGTGAGGGTGGGTGAGTGAGTGAGGGTGAGGGTGAGGATGAGGGTGAGTGAGTGAGGGTGAGTGAGGGTGAGGATGAGTGAGTGAAGGTGAGGGTGAGTGAGTGAGGGTGAGTGAGTGAGTGAGGGTGAGGATGAGGTTGAGTGAGTGAGGATGAGGATGAGTGAGTGAGGGTGAGTGAGGGTGAGTGAGGATGAGGGTGAGTGAGTGAGGATGAGGGAGTGAGGGTGAGGATGAGGGTGAGTGAGTGAGGGTGAGGGTGAGGGTGTGTGGTAGTGTGAGAGATTTGCTAAAAAGTAAATCATAGGCAGAATAGATATTCACTTAAGTAGATAAATCAGTAATTACTTAAGTAGATGGAAATTTCCAGATGGTTTTGTATATGGTATGTTATTAGCGTTTTTACTCAGATGTGTTAAAAGCTAATTGAGATTTGATTTATAAATTACAGTTTTATGGGATCAGAATTTTCATGTATACCTAAGAGGGTTGTATCCTTTGTTACATCGTTAATTACACGCAATATATATTTGATCTATTTCTGTTGGATTAAGACGCAATGGCGTTGGTATTGTTGTAAGAGGATAATTTTTGCTTTCTTACTTATTCTGAAGTTTCTTTAATAAATTCTCAACCCGTACCTTAAGCAACACTTAAAAGTATCACTGTTGAAGCACGAATTCTAAATAGGATTACGGTAATTTATTATTTACGATAATTATTTAAATGTAAAATCTTGATGCGTTTACTTATTAACCAAAATGGCGACATGCAACGTTCAACTCCGATCATATTTAAGAAACGCTCAACCTGTATCTTAAATAAAACTTAAAAGTATCACTGTTGAAGTACGAATTCTAAATAGTATTACGATAATTCATTATTTACGATAATTAAATATTTAAATGTTAAATCTCGATACATTTACTTATTGCCCAAAATGGCTACATGTTAGTAGCGTTCAGCTCCGATCATTATAATTAGAAACGTAAGAAATACATGTTTCTGCTGATTCATTTTTATTGCATCTTCGTTATATTTAACGAGACATTGAATGTGAATGAATGTGAATGAATTAAATACTGTATACATACCTGAAAATAAGAGATTTCTTGTAGTTACCTCTGCACACTACTTCACCTACAAAATGCTAGCTTCTATAGAGGCCAACTATAACAATTGAAACCCGATGCTTAAACACGCCAAAGAGTTTATAATATATGCTCATCTCTGGATGCGTGTGCTTCTGTAATAAGAATTCAAACTCGCGGAGCTTAAAAGTGCCCCTTTGGATGCGGGTACTTTATCACCCATGGTATGAATTATTCGTAAATATTTTATGCACTGTTTGGGATGGTTTTGCAAGTAGAGAATATAACTGATCCCTGATACGAGAAATTAGTGACATGATTATGAATTTCAATTAGTTTGACAACTCATTTAAGCAAATGTTCCCGATTGTAGTTTCGAGTGTAATCGATCCTTAAAATGATTCGATTGTGCCCCTATTTACTGGTTCGGATACTCACCAGACTGCGTCACTGCTACCTGATATTTCTTCTTTTAACTGTGGTTTATTTAATGGCCTATCAAATAAGTAACCGTAGGAAATAGGCACATGGTAATAAATTTGTAAAGAGAGGAAGTTGGTGAAGTTTATACTTTTCGATTTGGAGTAAAACTTTATAGTGAGCAAACAACATTTTGAATTAATTGATAGTCGAATAAGACAAGATAAACATTCAGCATCGACATGATTGATAGTTGCATTTACAAAATTGATTACATTGGAGATAGCCATTTTTGCTCTTCATAGTTAAAGTATATCTAATCTTGAACATCGTGGCACCGATTTTTCTGTTTCTTAGCGAATTCAACACGTTTTTAATATATTTTATACCAGCAGAATAGAATAGCTCATTATACACTTTAAGAATAATTATTAGCACGATTATGATAACTCATTTGTTTGATATGTGTATCTGCAGGTATACTTTCACCAACTAATGAACTAAAACTATTAAAATCTCTTGAAGTATATTTTTTGGTTTTAAAATATGAGTTTCATAAAATTAGTTTTTTTTTTTCCCCTTCACATTTTTGTATTTTGGTAAACATTTACTTCCTCTACCACGTAAATAGCAGATAAATAAAGTATTACTTAGCATCTAAATATTTTAGTGGAAATACAGGTTTTGAGATCCTTATAAAAACCCAATTTTAGGAAAAATAATTCTACGTCTGCACTTAGAACAGCATGGTAAATGTTAGGTTAAGTAGCACTAGGTAGTGATTAATTATCAAAATAAATATTAAATTGGCCTAATTCAATGAAATAATCAACCATTACCAACCTTAGGGTAATGTGGAATTACATAGCATTAAGTCTGGGATTCAATTAATATCACAATAAATACTCAATTGGTCTATATAAATTAACTAAAAAGTCAAACATTACCAACCCTGGCTAATGCTACGTAACCATATATTTACATTAGTTATCCAGTTATCATCATAAACATTAGGCTGATACATAAAAATGAAAAATAAAATGTATTAAGTCAGTGATCCAATTATCAAAATAATTATTAATTTGGTCTGTAAAAATAAAATAATCAAACATTACCAACCTCATTGTAAATGTTGGATTGCATATCATTAAGTGTGGGATTCAATTAATATCACAATAAATATTCAATTGGTCTATATAAAGCAAATAAGAATTCAGATATTACCCTCCTTGGCTTATGCTACATAACCACACTTTTACCATAGTTATCCACTTATTATCAGCATAAACATTAAGCTGGTCTATATAAATGAAAAATAAAGTGTAAAATTAAGACAGTGATCCAGTTATTATCAAAATAATTATTAATTTGGTCTGTATAAATGAAATAAATAATCAAACATTACCAACATTTGGGTAAATGTGGGATTACATAGCATTAAGATGCTCGCTCGCTCGTCATGCTGCCTGGCTGAATTTAGCCAGAAGGTTTTAGCTGCGTGCCCACCCGTTAAGGGTTTTACCACAGGTAAGGTATTGATTTGGAATGTTGTAGGGTGAGATGTAGGTTTTTAGGTTTGTATTATTTTATAAGGTTACAGTGTTGTACCGTCGGGTTGAAAGGACAGGGTGCAATACCTAGCACCCTGGTGTTTATTGTTTTGGTTAAGATTGGGAAAAATTTAGTTGCCAAACAGCTTAGGAGAATTATGTGGAGCTCAGCTTTAGCTGCTGTTAGGATTTGCTCCTGGGTTATCTTGGGTGCCTGCAAGCCATTCATGTACCGCCTGTGGTGCCGTATGTAGCAAAAGCAGGCATTAAACACTACACATTTCATTTCATTTGCAAGCCATGCGAGGTACCCGATGTAATCTAGAGCCACGTCTAGTGGGGTCATAATCTCCCAATGATCTGACAAGGGCGCTTCTATGATTTGGTAAATTTTAGCATTAAGTGTGGGATTCAAGACTCAATATAAGAATAAATATTCAACTGGTCTATGCAAATGAAATAAAAATTCAAACATTACCCACCTTGGCTAATGTTATGTAACCATACTTTTACCATAGTTATCCACTTATCAGCATAAACATGAAGCTACTCTATATAAACGAAGAATAATATATAAAATTATGTCAGTGATCCAATTATTATGAAAATAATTATTGATTTGGGCTATATAAATGAAATAAATATTCAAACATTACCAACATTTGGGTAAATGTGGGATTACATAGCATTCAGTCTGGGATTCAAGACTCAATTAATATCAGAATAAATATTCAACTGGTCTATGCAAATGAAATAAAAATTCAAACATTACCCACCTTGGCTAATGTTACATAACCATACTTTTACTATAGTTATCCACTTATCAGCATAAACATGAAGCTACTCTATATAAACGAAGAATAATATATAAAATTATGTCAGTGATCCAATTATTATGAAAATAATTAATTTGGTCTGTATAAATGAAATAAATAATCAAACGTTACCGACCTTATGGTAAATGGGGGATTACATAGCATTACTTCTGAAATTCAACTATCAGAATAAATATTCAATTGGTCTATACAAATGAAATAAAACTTAAAACATTACCCACCTTGGCTAATGTTACGTAACCATATTGGAATTCCTTTCTTGGAAGTGTTGAAAACAGTGTTGTTATGATAAATTAACTTTAAAGAGAGTCGAATTAAAGACACTAAAGAACACTTACTTTTAAATTTTTCCGGAACATGTTTCTGAGGCTTTGCCTCTTTCATCAGCCGGCTCTCGACTGGTTCTCGTTGGTGTAGCTGACGATATTTTGTCACAGGTCTCCTCTGGTGGTGGTTCAAGGAACTTGCTGAACAAATCTTTCTGGGGGATGTCAAAATTGAATACTTTGTTCCTATTTTTTGAAATGAAGATTTGTTCCCATGTGGATAGTTCTTGTTTTCCTGATGTATGTTTTAGTAGTTTTGGTTCTGGATTTATGTTGTGGTTTTTTTTCCAAAAATGTGTGGCATCTACTGATTTTTCTAATTGATTATATTTTATGTTTCTAAAGTGTTCCTTTGCTCTTGTTTCTAAATTTCTTTTTGTTTTTCCAATATAAATTTGACTACAGTCATTGCATTCAATTTGATATATACCAGATTTTTTGTTAGATGGAATGGCATCTTTAATGTTTGACCAAATTAGGTTTTTTAAGGAGAAATGGTTGACTGGTGCTAGTTGAATGTTCTGTTTTTTGAAGACTTTTTTTGAATTTATCATAGGCCCATGGATGGTAAGTGAATTTTTTGAAAACCATATTAGTTTCTGTGCCTGAGAGGGTTGTGGTTTCCTTTAGTAGCTTCTTCTTTTTTGCTAAGTTCACTTTTTTGTCCAATAATGATTTGGGAAAGTTATTTTTTGTGCTATTTCAATTATTTTGTTGTATTCTGTTTTGTATTCTTCTGCTGTGAGAGGGATGTTTACCAGTCTGTGTGCTAAACTATTGAAGATTGCCTGTTTTTGGGATCTTGGGTTGTAGCCATTAGCTTTTATGTAGTTGTCTGTCTGTGTTGGGTTTCTGTAAATGCCAAAGTTTAGTCTGTTTTTATTCCTCATTATTTTTAGATCCAAAAATGGTAAATGCTCATCTTTTTCTATTTCTACAGTGAATTTGATGCTTTTTTCTTGGATGTTTAAAAGTTTTAGTGCATCACTGATGTGTTTTTTTGGTACTATTGCAAAGATGTCATCTACATATCGTTGCCAGAGTTTGAACATCCAAGGGAAACCTTTAGTGATCCTTATTTCTAATGCACTTATGTACAGATCGGCCAGGAAGGGTGATAGGGGGTTGCCCATTGCTAACCCTGAAGTTTGGTGAAAATATTTTGTTTGAAACTGGAAGAAATTTTTTTCTATGAATAATTTGGTTAGTTCAATGTAGTCTGAAATTTCAGGTGATGCCATTCCAATTGATTTGAGCCATTTTTCTATCAATGGTGAGAGTTGATTAACTGGTATGCTGGGAAACAGTGATTTAACATCAAACAAGATTAGTGTGTCCTTATTTTAGTTCAGTATCCTTAATGTGTTCTATAAGTTCATAGGTGCTTTTGATGCTTAGGCTGTCAAATTTTGGAAATGAGTTGAATTTTTTTATTAGCCACTTTGCAAGTTTGTATGTTGGTGAATTTATACTGCTAACTATAGGTCTCATTGTTATGGATGGTTTGTGTATTTTGGGTAAGCCATAAAGTCTAGGTAATGTTGGGTTATCCGGTTTAACTGCATATTTGTTAGGTATTATGCTTGATTTTGCAATTGTTTTTTCAAATGACTGTATGCAAGTTTTTAGAGGATTTTTGAATATGAAATCATTAACCAAAATCTTCTAAAAACTTGCATACAGTCATTTGAAAAAACAATAGCAAAATCAAGCATAATACCAAACAAATATGCAGTTAAACCGGATAACCCAACCTTACCTAGACTTTATGGCATACCCAAAATACACAAACCATCCATAACAATGAGACCTATAGTTAGCAGTATAAATTCACCAACATACAAACTTGCAAAGTGGCTAACAAACAAATTCAACTCATTTCCAAAATTCGACAGCCTAAGCATCAAAAACACCTATGAACTTATAGAACACATTAAGGATACTGAACTAAAATAAGAGGACACACTAGTCTCGTTTGATGTTAAATCACTGTTTTCCAGCATACCAGTGAATCAACTCCCACCATTGATAGAAAAATGGCTCAAATCACTTGGAGTGGCATCACCTGAAATTTCAGACTACATCGAACTAACCAAATTATTCATAGAAAAAAATTTCTTCCAGTTTCAAACAAAATATTTTCACCAAACTTCAGGGTTAGCAATGGGCAACCCCCTATCACCCTTCCTGGCCGATCTGTACATGAGTGCATTAGAAATAAGGATAACTACAGGTTTCCCTTGGATGTTCAAACTCTGGCAACGATATGTAGATGACATCTTTGCAATAGTACCAAAAAAACACATCAGTGATGCACTAAAACTTTTAAACATCCAAGATAAAAGCATCAAATTCACTGTAGAAATAGAAAAAGATGAGCATTTACCGTTTTTGGATCTAAAAATAATGAGGAATAAAAACAGACTAAACTTTGGCATTTACAGAAACCCAACACAGACAGACAACTACATAAAAGCTAATGGCTACAACCCAAGATCCCAAAAACAGGCAATCATCAATAGTTTAGCACACAGACTGGTAAACATCCCTCTCACAGCAGAAGAATACAAAACAGAATACAACAAAATAATTGAAATAGCACAAAAAAATAACTTTCCCAAATCATTATTGGACAAAAAAGTGAACTTAGCAAAAAAGAAGAAGCTACTAAAGGAAACCACAACCCTCTCAGCTACAGACACTAATATGATTTTCAAAAAATTCACTTACCATCCATGGTCCTATGATAAATTCAAAAAAAGTCTTCAAAAAACTAAATATTCAACTAGCACCAGTCAACCATTTCTCCTTAAAAAACCTAATTTGGTCAAACATCAAAGATGCCATTCCATCTAACAAAAAATCTGGTATATATCAAATTGAATGCAATGACTGTAGTCAAATTTATATTGGAAAAACAAAAAGAAATTTAGAAACAAGAGCAAAGGAACACTTTAGAAACATAAAATATAATCAATTAGAAAAATCAGCAGTTGCCACACATTTTTGGAAAAAAAACCACAACATAAATCCAGAACCAAAACTACTAAAACATACATCAGGAAAACAAGAACTATCCACATGGGAACAAATCTTCATTTCAAAAAATAGGAACAAAGTATTCAATTTCGACATCCCCCAAGAAAGATTTGTTCAGCAAGTTCCTTGAACCACCACCAGAGGAGACCTGTGACAAAATATCGTCAGCTACACCAACGAGAACCAGTCGAGAGCCAGCTGATGATAGAGGCAAAGCCTCAGAAACATGTTCCGGAAAAATTTAAAAGTAAGTGTTGTTTAGTGTCTTTAATTCGACTCTCTTTAAAGTTAACGTAACTATATATTTACCATAGTTATCCGCTTATTATCAGAATAAACATTAAGCTGGTGTATATGAATGAAATATCAAATGTAGGATTAAACAGTGATCCAATGATTACCAAAATAAATATTAATTTGGTCTGTATAAATGAAATAAAAGGTCAAACTTTGCCAACATTATATTAAATGTGAGCTTACATAGCATTAGTCAGTGAATCAATTATAATCAGAATACGAAATTGGTCTCTGTAGATGACATAAATTTGGTAAATGAGCAGGATACATAGAAATAAGGATTCAAATATTCCTAACACTATATTCAATGTGAGGTTACGCAGCATTAGTACTTAATCACAGCAAGTCATTTTTTTGGCAGAATAAGTATTCCGTTGATGTATATAAATGAATTTAGGTTTCAAACATTTCCAACATAATGTTAACTGTGAAGTTATGTACTCTCTGTAATGAAGTGAATTATAGGCAGAATAATTACGTAAAGCAGATTAATCAAGTGGCATCAAGATTTGATTTATAAATTACATTTACACTATTAATAGAAGTTTCCATGTAAACAGTGGGGAGTTAAGCATTTGATACACCGTTAATTTAACCAATATCTATTGGATATATTCCTGTTTATAAAAATGCCATGGCGGTGGTATTGTTGTGAGATGATGCTTTCTGAAGTTTAACTTTACCTCAATTTATTTTAATATGAAATTCTCATGTTGTTCCTTAAACAACATTTGAATGGACCGTTCTTTGCATACAGATGCTGTTTAGCAGTTATAATAGTTAATTGTTATTAAAATGGTCAAATTCTATGCGTCTGGTGAGCAATAAAAATGATGGCCACACATTAATAACATCCTGTTCTGATCATTATAATTGTGAAGGTAGGAAATGCTACTTATTTATGATAAACAAAAACAGAATGAATGTGACTTAATTAAATAGTTTATACGTACCGGGAAATGATCAATGGCTTCAGATTAGCTCCACTCCATCAAACTCAATCTTAGCAACAACCATAAACTATGCTGTGATAGCCAACACATTTGGGTAAATATGGGATTACATAGAATTAAGTCTGGGATTCAAGACTCAATTAATATGAGAATAAATATTCAACTGGTCTATACAAATGAAATAAAAATTCAAACATTACCCACCTTGGCTAATGTTACGTAACCATATATTTACCATAGTTATCAGCTTATTATCAGAATAAACATTAAGCTGGTCTAAATGAATGAAATATCAAATGTAGGATTAAACAGTGATCCAATGATTATCAAAATAAATATTAATTTGGTCTGTATAAATGAAATAAAAGGTCAAACATTGCCAACATTATATTAAATGTGAGCTTACATAGCATTAGTCACTGAATCAATTATAATCAGAATACGAAATTGGTCTCTGTAGATGACATAAATTTGGTAAATGAGCAGGATACATAGAAATAAGGATTCAAATTTTCCTAACACTAAATTCAATGTGAGGTTATGCAGCATTAGTACTTAATCACAGCGAGTCATTTTTTGCCAGAATAAGTATTCCGTTGATGTATATAAATGAATTTAGGTTTCAAACATTTCCAACATAATGTTAACTGTGAAGTTATGTACTCTGTGTTATGAAGTGAATTATAGGCAGAATAATTACTTAAAGTAGATTTATCAAGTGGCATCAAGATTTGATTTATAAATTACATTTACACTATTAATAGAAGTTTCCATGTAAACAATGGGGACTTAAGCATTTGATAGACCGTTAATTTTACCAATATCTATTGGATATATTCCTGTTTATAAAAATGCAATGGCGGTGTTATCGTTGTGAGATGATGCTTTCTGAAGTTTAACTTCACCTCAATTTATTTTAATATGAAACTCTCATATTGTTCCTTAAACAACATTTGAATGGACCGTTCTTTGCGTAGAGATGCTGTTTAGCAGTTATGATAATTAATTTTGATTAAAATGGTCAAATTCTATGCGTTTGGTTAGCAATCAAAATGATGACGACGTATTAATGACGTTCTGCTCCGATCATTGTAATTGTGAAGGTAAGAAACGATACTTATTTATGATTAACAAAAACAGAATGAATGTAAATTAATTAAATAGTCTATACATACCGGAAAATTATCGATGGCTTCGGATTAGCTCCACTCCATCAAACTCAATCTTAGCAGCAACCATAAACTATGCTGTGATAGCCCACTGTATAAATTCAAACGGTCGGCTAAATTACGCACCAAAGAGTTTTTATCCATGCGCACCTCGGGAAGTCTGAGCAACTGTGATTGACAATATGAATTTACATTTTGTAGGAATTGTGCGTAAATATTTTACTGATAACACTTGAAATCTTAATAAATATTATATTATTATATGATAATATTATATGTAAATTATGTAATTATATGTAAATATACTGATACAATGTATCAGTAGCACAATATTTTTAAAACCTATTACAGAGTTGGAACTGATTAACATTATTACACAGTTAAAACCTAAGAATTCTAGTGGGTGGGATGAAGTTTCATCTAAAACTTTGAAACAATGCAAGGATGAATTGGCCGATGTCCTACTGCATTTGATAAATGCCTGTTTATCTGTAGGTGTTTTTCCCGAATGTCTAAAAAAGGGGGTTATTAAACCATTACATAAAAAGGGTGATGTTACCAATGTGAGCAATTATAGGCCAATCACGCTGACTTCAACTTTCGCTAAACTCATTGAAAAAATTATATTAAAAAGAATCATGAGCTTCTTGGACAAACATAATATACTATCTAAATCTCAGCATGGTTTTCGAAAGGGCTTCTCTACAGTCACAGCTGCCGTAGAATTTATAGACGAACTAGTTACTAAAATGGAAAATGACAATCAGGTTATGGGGATTTTTTTGGATTTATCTAAGGCATTTGATAGCGTTGATCATCAATTGTTAATTAAAAAATTGGACAGATATGGTATAAGGGGGGCGGCAGGCCAGTTAATTAAGACATATTTAGAAGGACGGGTACAAAGTACAGAAATAACATGTAAATTGAATCAAACAGAAACAAAATATGAATCCACCTTAGCAACTGTAAAATGTGGTGTCCCACAAGGGTCGGTGCTTGGACCACTATTATTCACCTTGTATACAAATGACTTACCTGCTCCTAATAATGTTAAAGCTGTGTCATATGCAGATGACACATCAATTATTTGTTGGGGTAAAACAGAAGATAACTTAATTACTAATATACATTCAGGCACAGATAAAATATTCAAATTTCTGGTTAGCAACAACCTGGTTAAAAATCTAGATAAGACAAACATAGTATATTTTAAAATCAGTAAACTCCTGTCTAGTAATATGAGAATTAAAATTGAAAATGAAGAATTAGAAACATCAGACAATCACTTATTCCTTGGACTACATATGGACAAAAAATTATCTTGGACAAATCGTGTAAACTCTGTATGTAATAAAATTAGTAAGGGTATTTATTTGTTAAATTATATGGCACATTACCTGGATAAAACTCATTTAAAATGGATTTACTTTGGAATTATACACTCATTTAAATTATGGTATTGAATTATGGAGTACAACGTATAAAGATAATTTAAAGCAGCTACTTGTATTACAGAAAAGGTGTGTAAGAACCATATGCTCACTAAATTCCAGGGACTCCTGTAAGGAAGTTTTTAAAAGTGAAAGAATATTAACTGTGGTGTCATTATACATTTATAGGGTTATTCTTTTAGTCAGACAAAAATCAGATATAAAGATTAATAGCAATGTACACACATACGATACTAGAACCAAAAGCAATATGTATAGGGAAGGGAAAGGAAAGAAGTTTTTTGACAAGAATCCCTTTGTGATTGGAAAAGTATTATACAATAAATTACCATTCAATATTAAACAAACATCAGGTCCAGAGTTTACTAAACAGTTAAAAAAAATTTAATCAATAGTGCTTTCTATGATATAGATGAATATTTATATATATGCTAAATAAAAAACCTGTAATGTATATGTGACATAGGCTATATGACATAACACTAATCCGAATTTGTAAATTGCTTGTTACATACGTTTGAGACTACATGCCGATACAAGGAAGATGATGTGGACGCCTGGACCTGCCTCACCCTGTGGATTTTACGACTTAAGATGATGTGTATTAGCTTTCACACCTTTATTAATATCACACTAATTGTTAAAAGGACTAATGTTTATAGAATTATCATGTATCCTGTGTAGTTAAATATTTTTACATCGGTATATATTTAAATTATTTATATTATTTTGACAAAGCCCAAAATTCTGTAAGAATCTCCTGGTGAATAAATATAAATATGAATATGAATATGAACAAGTATATTCATAAACAGCGGTGACACGAGAAAGTCATGAAAAAAGCAGAGCAGGTAAGCTGTTCTGTTGAAGAAACAGTTCTGATTCCAATATTTACGTCACTGCAATTCCTGAGTAAACGTAGGATTAGAGATTTCTTATAGTTCAAAACTCAAAAAGAAAAAAAAAAAAAAAAAACAAACGCTTGTTTAGATCCCGCACAAACATCAAATAAGAAAATAACCTTGTGCAGTAGCACTTGAGCATGGTGGTTGGTCGAAAGAACTTCATTTTCTTATATAATGGTAATCTTTGGCAGAAAACTATTAGTTTTCAAATTAGGTCCACAGTGCAGATGTGAATGTATGTTTTCTACTTGATTAATACATATGTGATAATGTTTCCAAAACATAAAAATGGGAATGAAAATCTCAAAATGTTATGAAATATATATTTTAAAACCACAACATGTACTTAAAGAATTTGGAATAGGTTTTCTTTATTAGTTCGTAAACGTGCTCTTGTAACATACACATATGGAATAAATCACAAATTTAATTTCTCGTTGTAATAGTTATCCTTTACGTACAGAACGAGCTACCCATAAGGGAAGTTTATAAATTTATGTGAGATTTGAAATTGAGTTTAATTCTGTACGCTCTTTGACAGCTCCTCTCAGCTCGATAAAGCGCTTAATTTTATCCAGAGGGATATTTATTAGGCTTGAGAGTGTCTTACGTGCAATAAAATGACATGTAACATCCAGCTTTACTTCCTTCCCAAAAGGAAAGCATAATAAGGATTTTGAAGCCCGAAAAATTCCAGGTTTTTAACTCACGAACTAGGGTACGAGAGGATACTATATTACCATTAAATCACAGAGTACGACTGTGTCCGTGTGTATATGTGGTTACTAAATAGTACATATCAAAAACCAAAATAAAATTGTAAAATAATTGAGTGTGGCTTTGCGCACCGCGGGGTAATTACCTGTTTGGTATCGGAACAGTACGTAGAGAAATTCGGTTGTGGAATGTGACGAATGCACAGTTTCTTGACGGCAGAATAAATATTGATTTACCCTTCAGTTATAAGCAGAATTAAATGGAAATAAGGCTTCAAATATTTCTAACGTAATGTTCATTGTGAAGCTACCCAATATTAGTGCTCAATGACATCCAGGCGTTGATTAGCGAAATAAAAGTTGTTCTACATAAATTAGATTAGTTTTCAAATATTGCCAACATAATATCTGTGGGTCATATACCATTTGTTATCAAGATGATAATTATAGGCAGAATAAGCATTTACTTATAGTAGTAAATAAATAAAATTACATTCCGAATATTCCCTAATTTATTTTGTGTGTGTATTTTGTTGTGTGTGAAGCTACCCAAAATCAGTGGGCGTTGATTGGCGAAACAAAAGATGTTCTACATAAATAAAATTAGTTTTCAAACATTGCCAACATAATATCTGTGGGTCATATACCATTTGTTGTCAAGATAATTATAGGCAGAATAAACATTTACTTATAGTAGTAAATAAATAAAATTACATTCTGAATATTCCCTAATTTATTTTGCGTGTGGATTTGTTGTAAAAGAATAATTTGTGAATTCCAACCTCTCAATATCAAACTCTCAACTCGATCCTTAATAGGTGAAAAGAACGTTCAGGACAGGGCCGGTTCCACGAGTTTTGTCGATATGTGCCCTCATGCTTTCAAACTAACCCCTTTTTTGTTCATAATGACAGTCCTGTTTGATCGTCACACTATGTAAACAGAGGTTCATGGAGAAGATTAAGACACACGCAAACTCTAAACATATTAACCGTTGACTGCAAAAGTTAATATCCTGACCACAGCACCTAAAGAGAGTTCCACATGTAAATAAATACAATTCCAGGAAAATTTAGCGTTACAGAAAATTCAATCCTTTTACGTAATTAAAGTTTAACGTTTCATATTTTCATTCTCCTGAAGTAGCATGACATACCGCGCTCTCTTCAGTTTTAAGCGGCTTTTTTTATGAATTTAATTTCGTGGGATAATGCTAAACAACTCTTATGAAAAATGCTTCATAATATTTTAAAATTTGTAGAAATCATTCAATTTTTACGCGTAGTGGGACTAAAAACTAAATACCCTAACATTAATTCCTCAACATTGTGTGTGGTTTTTTTACTTGTTCCATTTATATCCCGCCTTTAACTCCCGGCGACAGTTGTTCTCTGGAACATATCGAAGGTGTTAACTTGTATTCGTTGGGTTTTAATCATTAGATCATGCACACATTCACACTCTCATTCATACTTCCAGAATCTGGGTAAGAAAAATCTCCACCCCCATCCCCCGTAGGGGAGGGGATCCGTCCCCTTCAGCTGCCGAGGTGCGGACGCTGCGGACCCTTAGCACTCGTGGTACCTCTGACGTTATAGAGGAACCTTGGGCCGAACTGCCGAGCTCCTCCCGTAAGGGAGTTGTTGGATTGGGTTGGACTCGAGGGGGCAGTGTGTTCCCGGCACCCACGGGTAAATGGATACTTCCGGCCAGGCTACGGCCGCCAGAAGGGGGTAGAGGGTTGCCTAAAAAGTCCCGGGTACTAGCCGGCAGAGCTAGTAGAAGGTGTGCTAGATCACCATTCGGCCCCACCGAGGTTTTTTGGTAGTCTTCCCTGTGGGGTTGACGCGCGTAAGTGGCGTATCCACTTCCATCCCGTCTTGACGTTGTGCTCAGCGGGGGGGGGGCTCTTTAGACTCCAGGTATTGCCCTATGGAAAGAGCCCCGTAGTTATCCATCGCTCCTGGGTTTGATTCTTGGTCCTACGGGTCCAGGACTAATGGGAGTAGATTCCTCTGTACTTAAATAAATAAATACAACCCCCACCGCCGGGAATCGAACCCGGGAACCCGTGTTATATAGTGCAATACATATACGCACTACGATTACGACTCGCTCTTGTGATTCTTTTACGTGATTTTGAAACTCGAAAAGTTTATCACCATCCGTCGAGTTTGAACCCGCGAACTGGAGTACGAGAGAATAGCATATTAGCCCTAGACCACAAAATATTACTGAGTGCGCGATAGTTATTTGCAGAATAAATTTTCAGTTAATGTACATAAATGAATATAAGTTTCAAATATGTATTTCCAACACAAAATTAAGTCAACCTTGCGGTTATAAATTAAAGGCAGAAGGCATATAGGTATCTTTACAATACTTCCAAATTCGTTTTTTTTATGTGATAAGTTGGCAGTTGTTTAGACAAGCACCTCTAAAGCTGAGATTTAATTTATTAAGTTCTATGTTAAGAAAAATTTTCATGCACAAATATGGGGACTTTGTTTTTGATGCACCATTAATAAAAACAGTATTTATTTGATAAATTCCTGATGCATAACATAGAAATACCGGCGGTATTGTTGTGAGAGGATAATTAGTGAATTCTTACCTCCCTCAATTAGTTTTACAAATTCTCAACGCGTTCCTTGAACGAAAGTGGAAAGGTGCTGTTGGTACACGAAGGCTAATTAGCGGTTAGCATAATATATTATTAATAATATTAATAATTAATATTAATAATTATTATAATAGTTATAAAAATTACGTTATTATTAATTATTAATTATTTTATTATTATGCTTAATTTAAATTGTTAATTTGCATTCCTTAGGTTAGCAACGAGAATGGCGAA
Source organism: Mantis religiosa (assembly GCA_030765055.1). NCBI lineage: Eukaryota > Metazoa > Arthropoda > Insecta > Mantodea > Mantidae > Mantis > Mantis religiosa. The sequence goes on along the minus strand of CM060948.1, from coordinate 47,407,390 downwards.
CAAGTCCTGCTCCATCACTATAGTTATAAATTTAGAAATACATATTTCCGCTGATTGATCTCTTCTTTCAGTTTACATATATCTAACAAAGAGAATGTGAATGAATTAAATACTTTGTACATACCAGAAGATGTGCGATGATTACCTCCGCACAATTGAACAAGCAATATGAAATACTTCTATAACATAATAAATACCTAAGCCAACTCTAAGAATTCGAACTCGCGGCAAAGAGTACGCACCAAAGAGTTTATATGCGCAGCTTATATCTCTGTCACAGATTGTATGAAAGGGTTCGTAAATATTTTAAGCAGCCCAGATACTGTTTTTCAAGTAGGGAATAACACTGATTCCAAACACGAGAAAGCCATGAAAATCACGTCCTAACTAATCTGTTCTACTAATGAAGGAACTGGACAACGGTTCTGATTCCAATATTTACGTCAGTGCAATTCGTACCTGGGTTTATGGATTTTAAACATGTGCTGTCAAACATCAAATGAGAAAATAAACTTGTGTTAAAGCAACTGAGCCTTAATAAAAGTTAAACTAAATAAAATAACCTTATGTATAAAACGTATTTTAAATTAAAAGTATATTTGTAAATTGTCTTTATTAAAATTATTATTTTGTTTTTACTTTGAAGTAAATTGTATACCCAACTAGATTTTTATTTAACTTTAGCCTTACATCAGTAAAAATTTGAAACACCACACTCTTTGGATTACCCAAGAATTAATAACAATTACGCACATGTTATAAAAATGAATTTATTTTCCATGTAAAGAAACTATTTTTATACATATAAAATTATTCGTAATGTTCTGAATCCACCATTTCAAAAATTTTTAGTGTTTAACGCCCGCTTTTACTACATACCCACCGCTGGCGGTGACACTGATGATACATGAGATGAAGATGGAGCACCGGTGGAATGAGATGGCGGGGGAAACCGGAGGTCCCGGAGAAAACCCGCCCCAGCGCCGTGTTGTCCACTACAATTCTCACTTCTGCGGTCGCCTGGGAACGAACCCGGGCCGCCTTGGTGAGAGCCAAGCGGTCTAACCACTGAGCCACGGAGTGGCCCAATCCACCATTTCACCATTTCAACAAAGTTTTGGGTTACTAAAAAAATCAGTTTACGTGGCAAAGGTATGAAACTTTGTTCTTTAGAATGTATTAATGTCAACAATGCAACTGTTTTTAATTGAATAAGCTCAGTTAAGCTGGGCTTAATGTTGGTGATTTTTACTCTTATGTCCGTTGGCAAGTACATTGGCAAGTCTTTTTCTGTTCAATGGCTTGATGTTGCATAACTCTGAAAATGTTTGCTCGGACATATAGGTGGTTGGAAAGGGCACAATAGCAAGTTCAACAACATTCCGTCGCTGCTATTATAACGCTGTTAGGTTGACTGCACCTCTCAGCTGTGTGACATCGTTACGACATAGATGTATAAAAAATGTTAGGTAAAACAGTTGTAATTCGGCACCGAGCAGCTAAGTGACTCAGTAAATACAATTCTTTAGTAGAACAGCTTATCTACGACGCAGGGGCGGTTCGTCTTTACGTGCTGCAGCACGCCCCTTTCTGTTTTATAAATGATATTGTAGAAATTTTAAAAGACCATGTAAATAATGATGTATTACTGTAAGTATAAGAAATCGAGTACGATCAATAATGAACTCTTAATGCATGGAAAACACCTGCGTAACTAATGGAACGCATCCGTGACGTCAACGGGCTGGGAGCCAGCAAGCTCGGCAATCAGTTATTGCGCATGCGTACAACCTTCCCCTCTTGCCTCCCGAATGTCCTACGTTCCCTAGATTTTCGCACAAACGCTTGCTGCACCTGGGTGTTGCTCGATCATTCGCTGCACGGTGAAGCATGGCCAACAACACTCAGTCACAGCTGTAGAACCTGAATATACATTGAAAATCATTTAACAATCTATCATTGCTGTATAGTTTAGTTCTAGAAACTAATTCCGTCCTACTTACGAAAATATATCCAGTACGTAATGGTTATTAAATCAGAGGGCAGATTGTTTATGATGCACCTATCATGTTGGTACGATACTCCATTCCCGCAACCATACCAAGAATCCCACATAAAAAGTGCATATGTTTCGCATGCTCGCATTGTATCCAAGTATCCCTTTGTGTAATGTTATTTAGTAGCTGGTGTGTGAGTGTGAAACATGTTATAAATTCATTTTATTCAATGTACGAGTAACGAAGGTTTAACCAATAAATAATAAACACGATTAATGAACTTCTGAAAACTCCCTTTTCAAGGCGAGCATTAGAAGAAAGGGTTGGTATAAAAATATTAGGGGACCAATACCCGATCTAAAAATTGAGCAAAAATCAAAAGGAAGTAGAAATTCTGTTTATGCCACGAAGAAACGTGGGCGTATGGACTTCATTTTTTGAAGTTGCATGGACTTTTTTCCCCGCAGCGCGCTGTTATTTTTCCGCATGAGCCGCCACTGGTATGACGTAATTTTCACGGCTTTCGTCTGTTTGGAATCAGTAACGCTCCCTTTTTGTAAAGCTCGTTTCCTCACTCCATGCCCCTAAATAAACATACACATTTCATACATTAAATGTAATCTCATTCCATTTTTATTGCATTACTCAACTACATTCGTTTTATTTTTGTTTTTAATTTTATTTTTTGAATTATCTTGTATAAATGAGATTGCCCTTAAGGAGTACACTTTTCCAAATTAGGTTTATTCTGCCTAAAATACTTGAAGGCAGAAAACTGTATTAACTCTTAATTAAATTTAAGTAATATAAAAACTTACTCTCACTATCCAAGAAAGTCTCAATACATTTATGGCGTACTAGGTGATCCGGCCAATAAAAGTTGTCTGAAATTACCTATATAAATCAAACAAATTCAAATTAGTTATTTACTCTGCAATTGGGGTGAAGTTTAAATACAACGCAGTTACAATTAAGTTAATTAAATTAAAGCTTTCTGATAAACAATATTTTTTGTCCTTTTTGTGGTGCATAAATATATAAAGGTGTTTTTTCTACGCGCGAACACACGATGTGTAATTGTCCATGAAATAGGGAAACTCAAGATGATTCCTTAAACTTCCAACGACTGCCCCCCGCGATTTATTTATGGTCATCGCAAAGACCAAACGCACGGGAAATTGTAGACACTTTCACAGTCGTGGTTGGTTGTCAACCACCACCAGGATGATCAAAACTGATTCTGCTTCAAATTGTGAGGTGAGAGTATAGGTAATTCTAATGAATTTAAAAGCTCTGTGGGATAGTTGAGTACGTCATCATGGTTTATAACTGTGTCAACTGACTTGTAAGAGAAGAACTTCCCCGGAAGAAAATTCTGTATGGTCACATTGAGATCATCGACAACTATGTTTTTCCCGTCAATACTGCTCGTTCACTCAGCCAATTATGGTTCGTGTACTGTTGCGTTATGTCCGGAAAAACTAGCTGAATTAAGCTCCTCTTTGGAGTCTGTGAGGTGACAGAAATCTGCGAGTAATATAATTACTCTGGTCAAGGTATCACTGGCCACTTTATGTCGGGGAGGAGTGAAATATCTTTGAGGGCTTTGGCAAGGAGTGCAATATCTTTGTGATACCTTTGCACTTTGAAATGCTTTTGTTTGTTGAAAATAAAAGGGTTGTGCGTGTGAGCGTGCGTGCGTGTTTGTATCCTTTTATATCTAGCTAATAACCTAGTCCATTATCACTTCAGATCCTTTTATCACCTTTTAAACATTCCTTGGACTTATACAAAAATTTCAAAACCAAAATTAGCAAAACAGTTCAGCCGTTCTCGAAATTTTGTGAGACTAAATAATCTTAACATTTCCTTGTGCTCGTATTTTAAACCTGGATTTGTTTAATTCAGTATTAATTCTGGAAATTGCCCAAAATATTTCTTAGCCCTTCTCGGTAATGTAGATGGTAGCGTGTCTGCCTCACGTTCAAGAGATCTCGAGTTTGAATCTCGGTGAGGGTGTTATCTGTATAAGGTTTTTTCCAGGGTCTTTCCTTATCCTGAAAGGCGAATGTCGGGTAACTCTAAGCTCTATGGACCCTGGGCTCATTTGAGCATCATTTCATCCTTTTCATTCATCGCCCAATGTCACTTAACGTTGTAGGACGTAAAATTACTGAGTTCGAATCTCGGTCAGGTTGAGTAACCAGGATAAGGGTTTTTCCTGTATTTTCCCTTATCCTGAAAGGCGAATGTCGGGTAACTCTAAGCTCTATGGACCCTGGGCTCATTTGAGCATCATTTCATCCTTTTCATTCATCGCCCAATGTCACTTAACGTTGTAGGACGTAAAATTACTGAGTTCGAATCTCGGTCAGGCTGAGTAACCAGGATAAGGGTTTTTCCTGTGTTTTCCCTTATCCTGAAAGGCGAATGTCGGGTAACTCTAAGCTCTATGGACCCTGGGCTCATTTGAGCATCATTTCATCCTTTTCATTCATCGCCCAATGTCACTTAACGTTGTAGGACGTAAAATTACTGAGTTCGAATCTCGGTCAGGTTGAGTAACCAGGATAAGGATTTTTCCTGTATTTTCCCTTATCCTGAAAGGCGAATGTCGGGTAACTCTAAGCTCTATTGACCCCGGGCTCATTTGAGCATCATTTCATCCTTTTCATTCTCGACCGATATGACAACGTTGGAGGACGTAAAATTACAAATTTCCTTGTGCTCGTATTTTAAACCTGGATTTGTTTCAGTATTAATACTGAAAGTTTCCGGAAAAAGATTTATAATTTCATAATGCAATGGTAGATAAATAATTGCAATAAATAATCTATGACATCTTTTATGTAATTTACGTCCTCCAACGATAAGTCATATCGGACGATGAGTGGAACGGATGAAGTGATGCTCAAATGATCTCAGGGTCCATAGAGATTAGACATTCGTCTTTAAGGATAAGGGAAACCCCCGGGAAAAGCCTTATACAGATAACTCACCCTGACCGAGATTCGAACTCGGGACCTGCTGAACCTGAGGCACACACTACCATCTATGCTACCGAGGTGGGCAAAATTAGTATCGATATTGTTTAAGAAGAATTTTGTGAACAAAAAAAAACCTGGAATTTCTTGTGCTATTGATGGTTCTAAGTTTGTGAAGAAAAAAAACCTGGAATTTCTTGTGCTAGCACCGCTGCGTCAATTGTCCATTATCAAGTCATTTGAAGGCCGCTCCAAGAACGAGGAGAGGGAATGATGCAATGTTTAATAGGTAAATAATTTTTAGTGATGAAAAATCATAGGGGAGGGAAATATGCGAGGGGAGGGCTTATACGATAAAATACAGTACTTTGTGTTGCTTAAACAGAGAATACAACACCGCATTGTTATAAAAGAGAGATTAATTTAACATTAATTTAAGTATGAACAATAGAAAAAGTTTAACGAATAAGGCAGAATATAGAAGACGATTTTCTGCTTATGTTTACATTGCAAAGTTTTGACAATATCCTATATACATTTCTCAGTTTTAGCTGTCAGAACTGCGGCTCTTGCATGTAGACTGAGTGCCACGCTATTTCATTTTGGATTCTAATAGCAAAGTTGAGTGATTGAAGAAAGACGAGCATTTTAATTGGAATGCTGCATTTGAAAACGTGGAATTGATTTGTTGGAGACACAGTGGCGTACCTTTTATCGCCAAACTGAATTTCGCTGTCATGTCTAAATACAGCCTCCGGTCTCGTTAAGAGATTTTAATTGCTCCTAAGCATACAAACCTATATAATTAGACCGATATACGTTGCAGGAAGCACCTTATTACTGCCTCTAGCTCTCATTCAACGTAATGTTATGAGCAGGCATACAACTATGAACAATTATCAGAAGTAAAATCACGTTGTAGAAAATGCATTAACCTGTATGCAGCCAGTAACGGAGTATAGCAAAACTGCAAATTGCGTTACGTTCCAAGCGCAACGTATGTCGGATACCTTTCTGCTTTCTACCATCTACTAAGTAGGTAGAGAAGATATTGCATTCCAAAAAAAATGATATCAAGATTTCACAGTAAATATGTATGTTTTGGGGTCCCTTGAATCCAAAACCCAATTTTAGAAGAGGTTATGGATGTGAAACTTATCTTAAATTAGAAAAAATCCCACACCGTAAACGAAATTACAATACATGAACAGAAATTGACAATTGTATTAATTGAACTTTTAGGAATGTCTCAATGCGGATGGACACTTCAACAGAAATTATAACTTAGTTTAGTAGTCAATATAGTGCATGTTACTATCACTCTTGAGTAAGAACGTGGTAGTTTTAGAATAAATTCCTATACTCCTGCCGTCCTGAGGAGCACACTTTCCTGTGAGCAATTCCACGAACAAAAACCTACAAAACAAAACCTAATTGTAAGCTACTCTTGTGCATACAAATTGTTTGAATGTAATGTGATAACTAGGGAGCGGATTTATAGGTACTAAAATGTGTGAAATTGGCAGGCAAAAAGGCACTAAAATGGGCAATATAGGCACTAAAAATTTGCTAAGTAAACACTTAGAAATACACAAGTTTAGGAAAATGGCTGTTAATATGCACTAATGATGCACTATAACAAAATTACAATAATTGCAACATATGCTGGAACAAATTCGCTAAACACACTATTTTGTGGTTCCCTAGACGAAATAGTTCTGCATTTATTCCAAATATCATAAACGGCTCCACAGATATTGTCGTACAATTAATCCACATATAATACATATAAATCCACATCACTAAGTAAGAACCATAATGTGCAGAAAGGTGTGGAGTAATTAACTTTGTCAAAAAATAAAAACATGGTTTTTTTTTGGGGGGGGGGCTTAAGGGTGAAAATTGAAATATCCAAAGCTGTTGTTAGATTTGTTTCAAATTTATCCCATTTATTTTTGTGATCGATCAAGAATGGATCAATACCAAGTTTCAGCTTGCTAGTTTCTGAGGAATTGACAGTTTATGTTTAAATAACAGGCGATTTTCAAAATATCCCATATATTTTAATGTTAAAATTGAATGCTTGGGGTATAAGCTTATGCACCCATTTTAACCTTCTGTACCTATGTGAAATATTTGTCTTCGCCATATGAACGAAGGGAAAAAATAATCATACCTATTTAACAATTTTTATTTTCCTAAGCGTTTTCAGTGAGAAGTAAGCATTATAATCCTTTTCAATACAAATAACAAAAATACAATAAATGTAACTGGGTACACTTAATATGCAGTTGCCCTTAGAGGTATGTTTAGAATTTCACACAGATTAATAGAAAACTGCATCCCGTGGAACATTTTGAAGTTAGGAAAATGTAGAAAATATGGAATCTGAGAAATCTGAGGTTAAAATTACGTACTAGCAGCTACGATACCGGTGTAGGGTTATTTAAATAGTCATGTGACGTTTTCTATAGTGCCGCTAGAAAAAAAAAACTTTATATTATTAAAGTATGTCTATATTAGTTTTAAAAACCTAATTTGGTATTGCTGTAAGTTTTGGATCAGTTTGCACAGATGTGTCTCCTTAATAAACCCCTTTTTGCATATCCAATGTGCAGCAGTAAGAAATTTCTCTTCCCCGAAAGGTTCACGTTGAAACCAACAAATGCAAAAGCTGTTGTCACAAATTACAAGCAGAAGAAATTGGTTAAAAAGGCAGTTTTAGGCACTGATAGGCAGAATAGGCACAAACGTATGAAATAGGCATTTGTAGGCACTATAAAACTAAGAAATTAGGCTAATAATTGCAGGAAACGTGCTTATAACGTTAAAGCCCACTTTTCTGAATAAAGTAATAAAATAGGCAAATAGGGCAAAATCCGCCCCTAGTCATAACACATGGGCTGTCATAACACTATCGTCGTCTGTCAAGCTTGTGCGTGTGGGAGCGAAGTAATACAAAAAGTGTGCTTCTTAAGACGGATGAAGTATAGTTAGGGGTAGTAATATTTAGCATAATCAGAAATTTAGCATTTTGATTTTTACATTTCGTAGCATTTATGCAATTCCAATTCAACATTTTATAGCGTTTTGAAAGAAGCTTAATTTGAGTTAATTTTTTTTTTAAATGATAATATTAATATTATTTATAAGAGATTTAAAACACATTTATAGAGGGTTATTTATGACAGTGAGTTAAAAGTGCATAAACTGTCAATTTATTTTATTTTAATATAGGCTAAAGCAATACACAGAAATATAGAACAAGCTGATACAGCCTAAAGCATACTAAATGACACAAAAAATATAAATACATACTGAAGTAAAACTAGCACAATAAAAAGAAATTGCACAAAATTGGCCTACGCCATAACCCATAATTTTATGATTCAGCTGTTCAATGAAAGCAGTGAACATATTTCAAGATTCTGTTCTGCCATTTGAGTCCTCATGTTACCCACAATCAAATTATATTTACTGAAATATCTTTCAGCACCTACGCTGTTGGTAGGACCCCAAATGCATTGCAGAGCAATGGTGGGCAATGGTGGAACAATAAGCTAATTTAGCGGGAAATATTGCTTTCCACATTCCAGAAGTGGTCACTTAGTTTATAACTTCCCAAACATGCAACGTTTCCACAGACTTTTCAGTTAAAGTTTTTTTTTTGAAGAAAAGTCATTGGAAAAAAAATAATTACTTGGAAAATCTTCGATTTCGCATTTATATCGCATTTGCGAAAAATCACCACCCCTAAATATAGTGTAATGCTGCACTACAGGATTTTACGGAGGGAATTCGGCACGTCGATCAGATTGATCTCCTGTACCTATGCCAGAAGTGGGACACCTCCGGCAGGAAGGATGCGGCGAGAGGAGACGACGGCCGCTCCCAAGGAGTCACGACACTGCAGAGAGCAGGGTCCTTACCATTTACCACTTTGAAACTCCCCGGCTTTGAATAGGGGGGCTTTTTAGACTCAAAGTATTGCGCCAAGGAAAGACCCCCGAAGCTTTCCATCGCTCCCGGGTTGACAGAGGCCTGGGGCCTTCGGACTTTCGGGTAGACCTCGTGGTACAAGTCCAGTACAACCGATATTCCTCCTACCGTGGCCCCCAAACAGTCCTCCGGAGACCGGAGGACACCATGCTGGAGCTCAGGGACACCTGACAATCTTGAACAACCGACATCCCTCCCGCCACGACCCACTAGGCAGATCAGGAGACCGACATGTAGGGGCTCGGAAAACTCCTCGCAGGCTTGCTCAACCGGTATTCCTCCTACAGTGTTCCCGAAAAGGCCCAATAGGCCGCCTCTGCTCGGAAAGTGGAGACTGTCCTACCGGAGGACGAAGGTGTTTACAAGGAGCATATCATTCTGCCATGCGGCGCCGAGGCACCCTCCGACACTAAAACGGAAATGGAGCTGAAATAGAGGAACAGGAAATTCGGGGGATGTTATTAACCTATCTGGCGACCCGGGAAAACCTCCGAAAAACATCGAACCCCTACTCCCAAATGCGGGCCACGGACGATACCGCCTGAGCCATCCCGCTCCGTATACTGCACGGAGCACGCATATACATGATAGGCGGCCCCGCAATAACACGGACGCATGGTGTACTTCCATATTAAGGTTTTCTCAGTTGTGTGCCATTGTAGTTTAATATTTATAAGTTTATGTGGTATAATACCACATTTATATAATTTAGTATTTCGCAATTGTATGACTTCGGCTTAAAGATAAACGAGATTCCATCACAGTAAGGAGAAGTCCTGCCTTAGTAGCGTTATTAGTTCATATTTTGTATTTGCCATGCTGGGTCTTATTTTGGTTACATATTTGAAAGCTAACGTTTGAAAGGGTACTTAAAATCAATTACGTAGTGACACTTGAGCAAAAGTTTAAACCCAGCACCATTATTTAACTTCAAATATTTTAATACATTTGTCTCTTTCTTCAACGAGAAATATATGTATATAATCCCAGCAGCTATATCACACAAAGAGATATTCGCATTCAGTTTTACCATTAGTGCAAATGAAATGAGGTTCTACAAACTGTTCCAAAGCACAGAATGCATTTGCTTGGTTGCTCATAAACATAGAGTGTGTTTGTTTTAAGCACTTGTGTTTTTGTTTGCGGGCAATTGAATTCAGGTACTCGCCAACGCTCATTTAGATATAGATTCGCGGTAGATTTTTCTGAATGACCAACCGTGAGAGACACCAACTTCAAAACCCTCGTTTGCCACTCAGAAATAAACTGCACAGCCTCGATCCCCTCTGTCTCTCTGACAGGGTGGTCGCCTCTGGTTTCTCTCCTGACGACCAGTGTTAATTTTGAGGGTCTGTTGTACACCCAAGATTTTTTTCTGTGAAATACGATAGGATGAGCAATAGTTTCTTTTAATGGCTTGTTTCCTAGGAGTGTCATGCAGTTCATGGGGGCAAAGCGTCTGGCTATGGAAGCTATATTTCCAGCGAATGCAGTTCTACATTCCGGGTTAATTGAGGGCAGCACTTTATGCACGTTTGCGGTCCATGTTTTATGAACCTTACAGAACGGAATGAATGCCTATAACTGCTCTAAGGCTGTTAAAACTTTAATTATAACAGGGGAAGAAAATAAGAGCTAGACGAGTTTCAAAGGTTATATGCGCTGTTGTTTAATTTCTTTCCGTTGACGCAGCAGCATTAAATGAAGATAATTATTTTATGCAGCCCTACCATTATGAACTGGTTGTTACTGTGTTGAATATGGCGCATAACTGGCTCATTATGACACGCGGGCCATTAAAAGCATCGGCGTATTTCTGATAGTAATTACGTTAAACTAGAACGATGCTGCTGTAATTGGAGGCGATAAAGAGAGAGACAGATACACATGAACGGAACGCTTTTAGGCTGGTGATTGCTGATTCCCACCGGGAATTGCATTAATAAACACCCATGAATTCTACTGCAGCAATCAGAAGCCTAAGAACGTTCCGTTAAAATACCTCTGTCTCGTCTTGCAAGAGTTTACAGTAGAATCAGTTTTGTCTGAGACAAGATTATAATTTGGGAGTGGATTCCTACGTAAATGGTTTTTTCATACAAACGCTTACATACCTATAAATCAGGCATAAATATGGGAACTAATTTTACATAAAAATGCATATTTTGAAGAAAAGATATCTGCAGGAAGTTATTTCTCCGTTGATTCTAATTCAATACCGTATTGGCGGAGACAAAGTGATAAACTCAAGGCTGCAAAGACAAGCTTCAAATCAAGCTTCAAGCCTAAAACAGGAAATATCCTGAAATTGATGGCGGCAAGGTATCATCAGGAGGCAAGATAACCGTCAATATGAGAAAAAGTACATACTCACCGAGGTCTACTTCCCATAAGCCCCGGCCCCGTAGGACCGGGAACCCGGGCCTCATATCTGTTATTTCCATTAGGACAGCACCTATTTTATAAGCTGCCCCCCCCCCCCGCCTGCACACGGCAGACGGGACGGATGTGGATACGCCACATACGCGCCAGTCCTTAATGAACCAGCTACCAAATAACCTTGGTAGGGCCGCCAGTGTCTAGCTCACCAGCTACTAGCTCTGCAGGCTAGTCCCCGGGACTTATAGGACAACCCTCTGCCCCCTCCGGGCGGCCCTGGCGACCTGGCCGGAGGTACCCAATTGCCCGTGGGTGACGGGAACCAACTGCCCCCTCGAGACCAACCCAATCCGAACAGCTCCCATTCGGGAGGGGCTCGTTATGTTCGGCCCGAGGTTCCTCTAGTAACGTCAGAGATACCACGAGTGCTAGGGGTCCGTAGCGCCCGCACTTTGGCAGCTAAAAGGGACGGATCCCTTCCCCTACGGGGGAGAAAAAGTACAGGCAGTTTTATGCCATGCAGAGCACAAGTCTATCATTACAGCTCAAAGACAGCAGTCGCATATAATCTTCCAGCAAGACGGTGCGCCACCTCACTGGAGCCACTTTGTCACTGACAACAATGGACACAGTGCTTGCCACAAAAATACTCGTATTGCCATTGTTACAACGTATCGTGAAACTGAAATGTGAAGATGCAGACGTGTTTCTAAGTCAGTTTGTTAAAGTCATAATATCAAAATATTCAAACGACACGGCAAAATTTAAATTAAATGTATTAATCTTACGCCAATGCAAGCGGGGTGAAAGCTGTAGGGAAGTGCATTCAGCATGACCGTCTAAATGGCATTCGTACTGCATATGAGGAGAAATGATTTTGAGGAGCTATAAGAAGAAAATTTTCTACAGAGGTATAGAAAGGAAACAAGTTGTTATGTAGGTTACTGCTGAAGTACAAGAGAGGCTAGAACATGCATCGAAAGGAACATGCCGATCTCGCCTTTACTTCAATTATTAATAGCTTTGCGATTCACTGAATTATGTGGATAATACACTGTCCACCTCCCGTCTTGAAACGTTCAATTCACTTGTCTTTCTTCGCACCTCGTTTTAAATTTACGTAACACTGACGAAGTTGTTTGGTGCTTGTAGTAGTGACACATGCATTTGAATTAAATTTGTTTCCAATATTTTCCCAAGTGACATCTTTCTCTTTTACATTCACCGCATCCGTCCTCTTATTTTCCACGATATCCTTACACTTTGTCTCCAATTCAATTAACAATTCTTTCTGCATAAATGAGAAATTTGTCTCTCGGCTTTTGTTTACGATTTTGCCTTCCCGCCATTTTTCAGCTGTGATAGTTGAAAAAGATGCAAAGTATGTTCAATCGTGACGAGACCCTTTAAATATTAAATAATTACCAAAATACCCATAGTATGTGAAAACATGCAATATTAAATTCAGATTTTCGGACTTGAGAGATATTATTAATTGTGCACATATTACATTATGCAGATGTTTAAGCAAACTATTATCACGTTCCTGGTTATGTTCCATTAATGGTCACTATGATTATCTGTAACTATGTTTCAAGGTGCACTTGCCGATATACGTTTACTTTAATATTTGACGCAATCTACAAATAAGCTTCTGTAGTTGTATCAACATTTTGTTTACTGCGTGAGTTTATATTCGCAAAATGTAAATGCAATTGCCTCAGCAGCCCTGCACATATACAAAGATTGTGCGGGTGAACTGAGCTATGTGGGAACCTAAATATAAACAATACGTGATGCAGGTGTGTAAAAGAAAAATACATCAGTATCAGTGTCGAAGCGTGCAATGAAACAATGGAAACGCCGCTACCCCAAGAATTTCGGGAGAAAAAGAAAAAAAAAAGTAATGCCAGACAATATTTTATTTGCTCTGGATACATACGTTTTCAGAACAAATTCGCGGTGCTGCGGAGAATTTGACAGGTGCTTAAGCTTGAGTGACCGGTTACGCGACCTCATTCAATTCTGAATATTTGTGTATTCACGCATTCGTAACCTTGACTACCATGCTTCGTAGGTTTCCGGAAGCAATCGCATCTCTTCGGTTATTTGCAATAGTATTTTACGTAAACTGGTATTTAGCGGTGACAAATGAGAAATTTCTCTGAAGTTTTAAGCTAGTAGCAGAAGAGTGTGAAATGCATCTTTTATCCATGTTAGATTAACAACTCACGCGGTGTGGGCCAGCTTTAAGGGAAATTAGAACGTCTGGACAGAGAGGGGAAGCAGGACTGTGACCAGTCCCTCAATGAAAGAAGAACCTACGTGTGACTGTACAATAGTAATACCCGATTTCACCAACAGATGTTAAAATCGACGTTAACAAATGTAAAGCAACAATTGTAACAGCGCTAACATAGCCGTTAAATTTCTTGCATTTCACCAACCTGTTTTCTGAAAATGTTAACAAACACGTGTTAACACCTAGAAACTTGTAAATATTACAGCTACAGAAGGCTATGGATGAGTCGTATTTTCTGAACGTACTGCGATGCACTTTTGTTTTCATTTTCGTCTGCACACAGCTAAAAAAATGGCGGATAAACAAAATCGTAAAAAAAAAAGCCGTGAAACAAATTTCTCATCTATGTAGAAAGAATTGTTAATTGAATTGGTGATGATATCGTGGAAAGTAAGAGGACGGATGTGGTGAATGTAAAAGAGAAAGATGTCACCTGGGAAAAAATTGGAAACGAATTTAATTCAAATGTATGTGTCATTACCACAAGCATGAAACAACTTCGTCAGTGTTATGTAAATTTAAAACGAGGTGCGAAGAAGGACGAGTGACTTGAACGTTTCAAGACGGGAGGTAGACAGTGTAGTATCCACATAATTCAGTGAATTATAAAATCAAAAGTTATTAATACTTGAAGCAAAGGCAAGATCAACATATTCCTTTCGATGCATGTTCTAACCTCTCTTATATTTATGCAGTAACCTTCATAGCAAATTGTTCGGAGATACTGTAGAAATTTTTCTTTTGATAGCTCCTCAGAATAATTTCGCCTCATGGACCGTACTCTATTACGAATACCATTTACACCGTCTTAAATATAGCAAATCGACAACAACAGCTTCGTTCATGCCCGCCATCTTGACAATTTACAATTGTTAAGACTTAACATCAGAAATTTGACGTGTTAGTTTAACAAGAGATTTTACACTTGTTGGTGTAATCGGGCATAAGAGTACTAAAGAGCAGCTTTAGTTGAGTCATTATTCTCCCTTATTAATGAAAATGATTATTTGAAGCCTCTCCCACGCCTTTCCACTGATCAGTATTGCCAGTGAAAAGATTGCTGCACTTAAGCATATAGCTTTAATATTCTCGTAGGATGATAGATAAAACTTGGTTATGAAATGTTTAAAGAAAGGTTCATAGAGAAGATAAGCATTAATCTCCGAACCACAGATTAATACCAGATTCTCTACTCCGTGTTAAAAACTGAAGACGCATAGGGCGCTCTTTCCTGAAACAAATATGCGGTAAACTATTCATCAGTGTGCGAGATGTGACTTCGAAAGAAGTTGTCCAATTTGTGAAAAAAATGTCAAGAATCCACTTTAACTTTTCCTGCTAAATATGAATAATTGACTTCCACAAAGCATTATATCTTTATTCCTGTTGCAAATTGATAATTTTGTCTTTAAAACAATTAAAATTTTAAAAACGAGAGAGTGAGATCACTTAAGATGCTGTTGAGATTATACAGGAAATCTGTATCCCCTTTCCCTCAAGCTTCTTAGTGTAATACTTAAAATAAAGATAACTTAACATTAAAATAATGATTCTGTAGATACAGGAAAACAGGTAAGGATACCATAACGTTATATGTAATGCAATTTCTTTGTACACAGAATGTTGAAAAATTCCCTGGAATAACAGTGAGAAAAAAAACCCTAAAGAAATATGTATATAAATTTGAAATGATAACAACTATGTACAAAAAAATAGCATTATTTCTTTAAAATGACAACAAAGCAGCTCTGTTAATGGTTATATTTAATAAGAATTTTAAAAGCTCAATAGTACATACATTATTTTCAGCACAAGTATACTAAAGTATATTCAGAGAAAAACCTGAAATTTGTGATCGATTCATACAAGATTAATAATGTCATATTAGTACAGAAGTCAGTATTGGCAACTGGTGACATAAATTTCATAAATGGCACTATTTTATATACTTCTAACCACTTTGGTTGAATTAACATTCACAAGTGCAGAATAAATTATGAAAAATAATAATTATATTAAAGCTGTATCATTCATTTAAAATTGTCTTCACAACACAAGAATATTACAGCGTTGAATTTTTAAATGCTTCAATGGCATGCATATGCACAGTAATGAATGCTGAAGAGGAAAATGAGCAGTTTTAAAAATAAAATTTAATGCACAGTGTATCTTCCAATAAGAGATTATTTCATGTAGTTATCTCACTGTGAAGTATAATTTGCTTAATGTGCAGAGCAATTGTTTGGATAAATGGCTTGCTTTAACTTGATAAGACTTGAAGCAATGTCCTTTATGACTAAGATGGCAAATGGAGCCCTCTGCATAGTGTAAACTTCTCAGTCCATGACATACAACTGAATGTGTGTCAAATAAATAACTCAATGAAAGATTACACTATGTACTATTAATGCTGTTTGTAGTTTTACTTAAGAAGTGAAAGTGATGGAACTGTGTGTTTGAGTAGTTAATAGAAAATAATTTAGTAATGTAATTTATTTGCTCACACATCTAACCATTATTTCTTTTGACAGTCCATAATTCCCTTATGTGTTCACTACAAAGAAACAAGAAGTGCATTATATAGCAAATTAATGTGCAGTTTTATCTACTTTTCAAAATTATTATGTGGCTTCGCATCACTGCATGTAACGAATGGCTCATATATTAGGTTAAACATCTTTTTCCCATGCGAAAGATTGAGATTTTCATTCCAACTTAGAACAATGAGAGGATGTTTAACAGTGTAGTTTCATGTGACATGTAACATTTCTGTGGGTCACCCTAGTAACGTTATATCACCCTTAAAATGGTTAGCATTACAGAAATTGTGTACCAATATTACTCATAAATGGTGGCAAGTACATGTTGAGAACAGATGTACCACAGAATACATAAATGCTGTGCAAATATCACTTTAACTTGTTATTTTTCTGAACCCGTGTGTGTGCGTGTGTGCGTGTGTGCGTGTGTGTGTCTGTGTGTCTGTGTGTGTGTCTGTGTGTGTGTCTGTGTGTGTCTGTGTCTGTCTGTGTGTGTCTGTGTCTGTCTGTGTGTGTCTGTGTCTGTCTGTGTGTGTCTGTGTGTGTCTGTGTGTGTCTGTGTGTGTCTGTGTGTGTCTGTGTCTGTCTGTGTGTGTCTGTGTCTGTCTGTGTGTGTCTGTGTCTGTCTGTGTGTGTCTGTGTCTGTCTGTGTGTGTCTGTGTCTGTCTGTGTGTGTCTGTGTCTGTCTGTGTGTGTCTGTGTCTGTCTGTGTGTGTCTGTGTCTGTCTGTGTGTGTCTGTGTCTGTCTGTGTGTGTCTGTGTCTGTCTGTGTGTGTCTGTGTCTGTCTGTGTGTGTCTGTGTCTGTCTGTGTGTGTCTGTGTCTGTCTGTGTGTGTCTGTCTGTGTGTGTGTGTGTGTCTGTCTGTCTGTCTGTCTGTGTGTGTCTGTGTGTGTCTGTGTGTGTCTGTGTCTGTGTGTGTGTGTCTGTGTCTGTCTGTGTGTGTCTGTGTCTGTCTGTGTGTGTCTGTGTCTGTCTGTGTGTGTCTGTGTCTGTCTGTGTGTGTCTGTGTCTGTCTGTGTGTGTCTGTGTCTGTCTGTGTGTCTGTGTCTGTCTGTGTGTGTGTGTCTGTGTGTGTGTCTGTGTGTGTGTCTGTGTGTGTGTGTCTGTGTGTGTGTGTCTGTGTGTGTGTCTGTGTGTGTGTGTCTGTCTGTGTGTGTGTCTGTCTGTGTCTGTGTCTGTGTGTGTGTGTGTGTGTCTGTGTCTGTGTGTCTGTGTGTGTGTGTGTGTCTGTGAACAAGGAAGAGGATTTATAACCTATTATTTATTGTGAAGCTTTACTAATTTGAGATCAAGCCACACTGTGTTTAGGTCCTAGCTAGCTGACATTGTGCATGTTTTAAGAATAACTGGAATAATAGAAATAAAATTAAAAGTGGCATATAATGATGATGACACTGACATTTTAATCATTCCTTGCAATGCACAATTACACCTAAAAGCTTGTAAAGCTTTTTCAAATAAATTCTAATCCCATCAGATCTCTTCAAAGATGGTTATTCAGGTAAATAATTAAGTGTAGTGTTTACAATAATATTGCATAGTGACTACTGTATTAAACAATATAGAACAAATTAGGTTTATGGAATCTCAGATCATACTTTTAATTACTGTTAAAAGCTGTGACATTCTTGATCAATGATGTAGATATACACTGATGAGTAAGGTTAAGAGAACTTAATTCTTCAAAATACTTATCATTGCAATTTAAAGAAAAAGTTTATAAAATTCATATCAAGCATCTCGCCCAAATATTTTAATTTAAGCCACCTAGATTATACGTAAACACAGATGATGCTAGTTTTGGTATATCTGAAAATTCACAGCTATTTTTTCAGTAATTTAAACTGGATATTACTTATCTTACATGGACTTATATATGACATATATTTTAAATTTAAAACTACAAGTACAAACACCAAAACTAATACACCCAATCAACTGTCTAAAATAACCTCACTTTTCACTTTTCCTTGTTGGCCACAGTATTCCTCAAAGTTTTTATTAAATTTTCCACTGATATGAAATGAAACTCAAAGTTTAGAAATATTTGATATGCCACATTAAATTGCTGTATACGCGGGAAAGAATGCTTTGTGCTACATTACTAAAGTTCCTGAAGATCACTGCACATCACCAAAACAAGAAACATACACAATATCCAATAATCCTGCACTCTGATTTCTGCCATCGTATTCCTGGTAGCCTGAGATGATGGATGACCCCTGAAAGACAAAAAACAGAAAATTCCATTATTGCAGTAATAAAGTAACAAGGTTAATGAAACTAATGCTTTTGTATGTAAAACAACACACTTTTTCCATTATAAAGTGCTACATTAATCTAGAGAATTTAACTATGCATGAATATGTATTAAGGCACATTTCAGGTTATGTCATATTAATTGTCGGTATTTAGCTACATGCTAAATCTTACTTACCAATAGGTCTTTGTGAAAATCTATTCTCGTTCTTCCTGCTGCCCATACGTCCTCGTAGTTCTTTCAAATTTTTACAATTTCACAAATCGATGAAAAGTGTATTCAGAACTTAATTTGGCTTGGCCTCCTTGCCGTTAAAGCTTTAATTCAAATAATTACAGGTTAGTCAATGTAGTGTCCAAGCACGTATTCAGAAGTCAATTTCCGGGGGGGGGGGGGGGGTCCAAAAATCTACGTTGAATTATTTGCTTTTAATAATTAATCAGGTATTTTATTTTTATCATGTTAGTAAAACTAAAAACAGATGTAATATATTACATTCACATTACTTTCTCCACCCAATCTTCTACAAATTGTTCTCAGAAAAGCTTGTTTCTTTGGATAAAGTCTATAGAAAGACCTTTAATTGCACACTTTTGTTCTTATACCTGGGATAAAGTGATATAAGCAGCAATCAGATATTTAAAAACGAACCACTAATTGATGCATTTGAAGTATTAGTTCTCCTTGAATGAAAAAGGGAATAGGATCTTAGAAGTTAAAAATAACATAACTTTAATTAAGTATCTGAGAATTTTAATCACTAACAAATAATATATCGGAATTAGTTAACTTTGCAATACATTATTATAATTGACATTATTTGTGTATTTTAACGAGTTACTTGTGCAGCCACTTTTCGTTTATCTGTTAGGTTTAGAATAGTTATACAGACTTCACTTCCACTAAAGCAAACTTCAGGGTTTATCCTCAGAAAATTCACAATAGGCATTCTATTTGTTATGCAGCTATCTTAAATATGTAGTGTTTAAATTCAAATTATTGAAGCCATTTTCGGACGATTTTATTGAAAGTCTTCGTTTCGCATCCTTGAAAGATAACGAAATTAAATCCTACATTTTATATTCCTCCAATATTTGGGTTCTGGAGCGCGCGCGCAGACATGTATTTTTAAGTTTTTTCCCCCTGTTCTGGTGTCCTCAAAACTTGCATTCCTGATGACATCTCAATATCAACTTTTTAAATGGAATGTAACACGTTTGTGCTTACTAAGCACGTGGTAGAGGCAATAAACATTGATCCCGTACTCCCGTACACTGACATGAGTCTCCCTGGTTCTCACAATTTCGCAACTCATATAAAGCACGATTGCTCCATTGCGTATCGTCATCAGGCAAACTGTTTGGTTATAAATGATTTCAACTGGAGCCCGCCTCCATAGTTTGGTGGTAGCGTGTCTGATTCCCAGTGAAGAGATCTTGGCCAACCTTGCCGCGTAAGGGGAAGGAGGTTTTACCTCCACCCACTGTCTGCGAATATAAGACGCAACGTTCCATTATGTAGAGAGAGCGAGAAAAAGGGAAATGCTTTCATGAAGAGGTGGGGTGAAGTGAAAAAAATCCACCTTTGCTCATATGAGCGCAAGTTGGGCACCACAGAAGCGATTTCCAATCGAGATCAAGACAGTTTTCTTAATAGGACTTTTTACAGGGTATTATTCCCTTATCTTAATAAGACGATTGTCGGGTAAATCTTATGTTCTAGTCGCTCTAGACTGATGTGATGGTATCACCCGTTTCATTTACTGCCCAATATGATTATCCAGTTAAAGGACGTTAAAGTATTAAAAATAAATAAATAAATAAATAAAATACTAGGTTTCTTATGAAATTATGCAACGAGCAATTTTGAGACTGTTAAATGTGCATAACAATTGTTATATAGAATGAGATGTTTCGAAAATAGCTGATACGAGGGAATTAGAAATTGCGGGAGTTGCGTATTTTATGTGGCCGCGCCGTGGCTCAGTGGTTAGACCGTTTGGCTCTCACCAAGGCGGCCCGGGTTCGATCCCAGGCGACTGCAAAGTGAGATTTGTAGTAGACAACACGGCACTGGGGCGGGTTTTCTCCAGGACCTCCGGTTTCCCCCGCCATCTCATTCCATCGGTGCTCCATCTTCATCTCATGTATCATCAGTGTCACCGCCTGCGGTGCCGTATGTGGTAAAAACGGGCGTTAAACACGACACACATTTGCGTATTTTATGAGCGCCACGTTATCTTTTAATCTGATGTTTTTATCTATGATAACCTGGTTTCTTAGTTAAATAATCATGGAAATTAAAGGGGTGTTTATCGCCTTTTCCCCAAACATTCAAAATTGTCTGGTCTCAAACATGCAGCATTTTAATCGTAATCAATATACATGTTTCTGAGAACAGAAAATTGACGAAAGTTCTTCCATCCAAAAGAAGATATTCACTCATTTTAGTCAATGACCCTTGTTTCAGTTTAAATAACTCAGTTCTGAAGACAGTCCTGAGGGCAAGCAAGAGGTGCACAGTCGGGAACAAAAGAAAGAGTCACAGTTTCAAATGTATTTGATCATTTAGTCATTTGTTGCCAATATTTTTCTCAGAAATGTTTATTTCTTGTGAAACTATTTATTATTATTTTTTTATAAAATTACTTATTAAGACTTTAGTTAATTGATGGAAATTAATCATTTCTTCACACCAGCCGTACATAGGGTAAGGTTTATCATAGATAGTGTCAACATGAAAAATTCAATGCCACGGCCGGGATTTGAACCACGGATCTCTTGATTTCCGTCCAGTCGCTCTTACCCATTGAGCTACCATGGCCAACTTACTGTCATGACATTCAATTCTTCATTTGACTCGTATATTTCCCCGGTAAACCACTAGGGGCTCTCGCATTCCAGATACACCGTTTGTGGCGACTTACAATTGTAAGTACTTGCATTGTAAGTACTACTGTGATGAAGCCTCGCTTCATCAGGCTTCATCACAGTAATACTTACAATGCAAGTACTTACAATGGTAAGTCGCCACAAACGGTATATCTCGGATTCGAGAGCCTCTAGTGTTTTACCAGGGAAATAGACGAGTCAAATGGAGTAACAGCGAGTGGATGAAAACCAGGAGATCCGTGGCTCAAATCCCGGCCGTGGCATTGAATTTTTCATGTTGACTCTATCTACTTATTAAGAGTTTTCATTGCACTAGGCGGCCTTGTTTTGTGCAGCGAATAGAGACGTTAAGAAGAGAAACTTAAATAAACTTTTTCAATTCATTTTAAACTTAGTTTTATTTCAACTATTTATTTATTAAAGGTTCGGAATGACAATTCATTTGGGGGGGGGGTCCGGACCCCCCTTAAATACGTCCCTGGTAGTGTCTTATTCATATCGTACATTGAGCTCAAATAAGGTCGATAATAGGCCAATAATATTACGAAAATTACTTCATAAGTAGTAAAATAATACAATAGCTATTAAATTTTGAACTAAGCAGAAGTTATTTTATATAATAGTATGCAACACGGCAGGCAAAATAATTATATTGGCGGCATTGAATCCGGCGCATGCAGCGCTCAAAATGTATCTTTAGGCCCCGGGTGTTTCGCGAACCTTAATGTGTCTCCTGGTTTCCTATTTGAGTTAACAGGCCCTGCTCCGAACACACATTGGCTAAAGTCAGACAATATGGTTTTAACTGGTTACATGTATATGTAACACCCATTATTAGGAATAGCCGGAGCAATACGAAATTACGATCAAAGGGATAAAGAACGGGATCGTCCAACAGCTGCATTAAGAACTGAGGTATTTAAATTAAATTAATTTCATCTTAGTTGGAGATAAAAAGCTACTCATGCAACGTGGTTAAGGCACTCGTTTCAGAAGCTGTTGGTACCGAACCTTTGGAAGTTTTCAAGACTGAAGACCAGATTTATGGGGCGTGTTTAATGTCTTCCAGTGACACAAAATGTCGCTAACCAGATTTCCAGTCTCTCCTCTCGTCCTGCAGTGACCCTGACGCTTGACCCCAGACGCAGACGAGATTTCATTGGCTCCGACAGTTACTTGTTGGGTGCCAGAATCTACTCCAGACTGACTGAAGACTCAATAACGTCTACAAAAATCCCCGTTCTAATCCCTAATAAATTCCAAGACCTTTAAGACCGCGGCTAATATATGACAGACCAATGAACATGTGCATCAAGATAACTCTTCACTTGACAGCAAATGTGACATTTCTGGTTTAGTACAAATAGAGTTAGCTTTCGGTGCTGTGATGGGCAATACTGATTGTGAGCTATTTGCATTACTTTATCATACGTTCATGTAAATATGTTATGTTACCTGCTTTGAAAAATAAACACAGCCTTATGCGGCTAAAATGAGAATATATCCTTATTTACGCTCCAATAATCATGTTAAAGAGGTAAATGTCAATGTTAAAATCAGATAAAATTTTATTTTCTAACCATTGCTGCCCAGACATATTTTCTGCGGTCGTTGGGTTTCAAACTCGAGCTGAAAGGGCCGCGCCGTGTCTGAGTGGTTAGACCGTTTGGCTCTCCCCAAGGTTGCCCGGGTTCAATCCCAGACGACTGCAAAGTGAGATTTGTGGTGGACAACACGTCGCTGGGGCGGATTTTCTCAGGTTTCCCTCGCCATCTTATGCCACCCCTGCTCCATCTTCATCTCACGTACCATCAGTAGGGGAAGTGATTTTTCGCAAATGCGATATAGCGCGATAAAGTACGAAATTGACTCAAAATGCGATATAAATGCCAAATCGAAGATTCTCCAAGTAATTATTTTCCAATGATTTTTTTCTTCGGGAAACTTCAACTGAAGAGTCTGTAGGACCTTTGCATGTTTAGAAAGTTGTAAAGTAAGTGACCACTCTTCTGGAATGTGGAAAGCAACCCTTCCCGCTAAATTAGCCTATTGTTCCACCATTGTCCATATGAGGTATATTTGGTACCTGAAGCGAGTTCAGTTGTTTTACAAAAGAGACCCACCCTTCTTACCACGCCTAATTATTGTCATAGATCTATCTTCACAACCCAGTTAACGGAAAATTTCAATCCTTGTCTATGAAAACCAATATCAATCCTAATTTTAAGGAAGTGATAAACACACGTTAATTCCAGTTGGAGTTTTCAGTTGCCAAAGTTCCGTTTTTCATTGTTTTGTTCGATTTTACGTGCAGCTTTCATTCATTCTATGTGTAGGTCAGGTCAGCAAGTGCGAGGCTAATTTTGTGCATTTTCTTTTTATTGTGCTAGTTTTACATCAATATACATTTATCGTTTTTATGTTATGCAGTATGCTTTAGTCTGTATCAACTTTTTCTATGTATTGCTTTAACCTATATTAATGTAAAATAAATTTCCACTTTATGCACTTTTAACTGTCATTAATAACCCTCCATAAATGTGTTTTAAATCTCATATAAATAATGCTAATATTCATTATTTAAAACATTAACTCAAGTTAAACTTTTTTCTTCAAAATGCTGTAAAATGCTAAATTGCAAATGTATAAATACTGTAAAATGCTTAATGTAAAAATCAAAATGTTAAAGTTCTGATTTAAAAATGCTAAATATCACTACCCCTAATCATCAGTGCCACCGCCTGCGGTGCCATATGTAGTAAAAGCGGGCTTTAAACACTTACCGAAAATGTCCACTCAAGCTAGAACATATTATTCTTTCGATACTAACACACTTGGAACAGATTCGTGCTGAAATAAATAAACAAATAAAATAATTCTGATACGTGTGCCATTTGTCATGGATTAGGACATATTGTTAAAATTTCGCGCTTTAATTATATTTAATGCGTTCTAATGTAAAGAATTAATATCGGTACCTGCCTATTAGGCTTGGTGAGAATTGGCCAGCGGAAAAAGCTTTAACTTTAATGAACAGTTAAGGTAACATTATCTTAATACATCATGATAGCATCATATGATAACAAATATAACTTCATTCATCATTCATGTAACTCCTCAGTATCCATATACTATGCTTATGTTTCCATTAACAGAGTCCTGAAGGGTATTGCATATTTTCCCGCCAATGCATATACCTTGAACATTTGCATTTACTTTAGCTGATGTTTATATTCAAACCTCTTTCTCATACTTTAGGTCCCATTACACCATTATGCATGATTCTGGGGTTTCCTCCAAAATAGGTATACTTTACTAAATTTGATGGACTGATTCCAAAACGTACCATTTTTGCACAATTAGTAGTTATACCTAAAATGTTTTAATGTAGTTTTCTGCATAAACATATTGTATGGAACTAAAACGAAACCAGTAAACGAGAAACAATACTGATTTCATTGTCACAATTACAGTGCTTCACAACAATATAACAATCTAACAGTGTAACAGAAAACAATACATGCCTTATTTTGGGTCCAATCCCTGCAAATTTAGATCAATCTATAACTGCTTTTCAAATAGTGAGGATCTGTTTTTGTGATAGGTAGTTGTACGTCATACATATTTTGAGAATTTGAAGAAATGTGTCTTCCAGAAAGTGTAAAAATAATCCTGATATATTTTGCCATATCTGTGGCAGCTTTGTTGTTCAAGCACTGGACAAGAAAAGATTGGAAGCAGAGAGACAGTCTTGTGCCAGGAATGAAAAATATAATTCATGAGCACCTTGTGGACCCCAAAAATATTCTTTTACGCCCTTTGCACATGAAATTAGACTTAATGAAGCAATGTGTGAAAGCTTAGAATAAGGATGGCATCTGCTACAAATATATCTGCAAGAAGTTCCTTGGAATATCTGATGCTAAAATTAAAGAGGGAATATTTGTTGCTCCACAAATTAGGAAGTTGATTTCTTATACCTTATTTGAAGAAACAATGACAGATACTGAATAACAGGCATGGATTGGTTTTAAGAGTGTCATCAAAAACTTTCTGGGTAATTACAAGGATCCAAATTACAAAAATATTGTAGAAAACATGCTTTAGAACTTTCGAAAGCTGGGCTGCAATATAAGTGTGAAAGTACATTTCCTGCACTCTCATTTGGACTTTTTTCCAGAAAATCTCGGCTGTGTCAGAGAGGAGCTGGGTGAAAGATTTCACCAGGACATAAAGGAAATGGAAAGACGCTACCAGGGAAAGCGGAATGTGAATATGATAGCTAATTATTGCTGGTCGCTGAAAAGAGATGTATCAATTCTTTGCATAGCAGAAACTCTACAAAACGTTTATTTTATTTCAAGGCAGTA
Organism: Mantis religiosa; assembly: GCA_030765055.1. Lineage (NCBI taxonomy): Eukaryota > Metazoa > Arthropoda > Insecta > Mantodea > Mantidae > Mantis > Mantis religiosa. The sequence goes on along the minus strand of CM060948.1, from coordinate 47,381,667 downwards.
TGCAAAAAACTGGTTAAATGTTGAAATTCAGGTGTTGATGTGAAACACTAGTTAATTCTGAAGAGTGTTGTGTTCGCATTATGAATTTACTAACTTATATTTAATAATATAACATAAATTCGATAAAGCCTAGTATACAAATGCATATTTTACTATTTCCTATATTGTGCAAAATTGGTATGTGATAGAGTAAAACTAAGTAAATATTTTGATTCAGCACACTCAAATTAGAAGTAATGACATATTAAAATAAAAAACCCCAGACAGAAAGTTAAATTTTGCATATCAATGTTATTTCATTATTTCGTTTATTTAGTGATTATCTGATATGACCTAAACCGTGAAATGGCATTTAGGTAGCAAGAAAGATCAAAAGACGAGGAATGTCAACTTATAACATGTACGAGTTTCTGCAGAAGTAAAGAAACCTCATTTTCTTCGACCACGACATATCATTATGAAATTAAGTGCACTATTAGAACTTTTCTTTCTACTTCTTTTAACACGCATGTTTAAAAATGGGAGAAGAAAAGGTCATATAGGAAATTAAAACCAACTCTTGGAGATTTTGTAAATTTGTGCTTATCGCGGTGGCACAATTCATTTTCAAATGTCTTCCATGCATATTTCAAAATGCGCTATGCTCAATTTTATCTTTTTATAGGACGTAAAACACTACTTATATTCGGGGCTACTGTTGTGATCAGGTTCCCTACCACGTAACGCGCCCGGGTTCAATCTCCAACATTGGGGGCGGGGATTTTAAGTCCCGGGCACCCACTCAGCATCTTGAGCAATTTGAGCTGCACTTGGTAACGAATTTCGTTCAAGAATGCCAACTTTCCGGCCGGGGACACAAATGCTGACATGTCCTCCCTGTATCGGTTGGATGATCGCCAACCTCTGTTTTCCGTATGTGGGCGTGAGGCCGATAGTAGGGTTGACAGGCTGAGGCTCGCTTCCACGCTGTTACGCCATAGATTACTATTACTATTAGTTAATATTTGACAGGAGAAAATCAAGCATAGTCCCTCTGCTGGAACGGTTACCATGGATTTATCTTTGTTAACAGAAAACTCTCAGATAACTCACTGATTATTCTTGTAAGTGTGAGAGGGCAAATGACGCGCCTCCCGTTCATGTGCTAAGCACCAATGAACTCATCATTTCAGCCAATGGAGTTCGCAGGAATTACAAATGACAGACATATGTTCACTCCACGTGGAGTAATCAGTGCGTTATCTGAGAGGTATCAATTACCAAAGATAAATCCATGGTAACCGTTCTAGCAGCAAGACTTTACTTGGCACCATCCGGTGATCTTCTTTTGTTTATACTAGTCACTAACGTCACAAATGCCACATCTACCAAACCCCTATCCTAATGGCAGAGCTGCCAACATGAAATTAATTACATCACTATCCTTGCGCAAATAATGAGGGAATTACGATCCACAGGCAAATGGTAGCCGATGGACTGAGGGCCATAAGCCGCAAACCCGAACCAGAGATATTTTCTATAAAAGAAGTGAAGCAATTCCATACTAGATGATTTCATTTCCTTAGGTTGACACTCTGCATGCCTGGCATTGTCACAATTGCTGTTTTGCTGTGATCATGAATTAATTGTACTATAAAAGAAAACCATGTAAGAGAAGTCCTGTATTCCACTAAAAATTTTTCGGACCCGAGATAACACCGATAATACATGTTTTGAGACTCTCTGAAAAAAATTGGAAAGGTAGTCAGACCGAACAATTTAATGCCATAGCCGGGATATGAACCATGGATCCCCCGAGCTCCATCCGTTTTTTGTTTTTTGTTTGTAATTTACTTCCTCCAACATTAATGATGCTCAATGAGCCCAGGATCCATAGAGCTTAAGAGTTACCCGACATTCGTCTTTCAGGATTAGGGAAAACCCAGGAAAATCTTATCCACCCTGACCGAGATTCGAACTCGGGACCTCTGGAACGTGAGGCAGACAGGCTACCACCACGCTGCCGAGGCGGGCTCTATCCGGTTGCTCTAACCACTGAGCTACCATGGCAACGTGCCAGCTCGACATCAAATTCTCCAGCTGACTGTACAACAGTGAGAGCTCTGATACCTATGTGACAACGACCTTCATGGCGTCTTGAAACGTGTAAGTACTTACACTGCGGGGCTCTGTAGTGGTAGCTAAATGGAAGGAAACCAGGAGACCCTTGGTTCAAATCCCGGCTATGACATTGAAGTTTTCAATCGGACTCTACCTTTCCAAACTTGGGTCTATACACTGCTAGTGCGAAAGAGTAATTTCCACTAAATTAAAAAATTATTTTAGGAAAACGTCTCTCTCTTTGTGTGTTCGTGTGCGTGCGTGTGCGTGTGCGTGTTCGTGTGCGTGTGTGTGCGTGTGCGTGTGCGTGTGCGTGTGCGTGTGCGTGTGCGTGTGCGTGTGTGTGTGTGTGTGTGTGTGTGTGTGTGAGATCATTATACCTTCAAAACTGAAAGCTACTTAGCTAGTTAAGTACCGAACTTTACATTTAAGTTGAGCAATTTCCGAAGATGCACAAGAAGATTTTCAGAAATCTCCCTCCTCCAACCCTAATCCTTTTAATGGAATGTGTTTTTCGAAAAGTGTTTCATAAGAAATAGCTTTATGGTTTTAATTAAAATAACGGATGTTTATTATATGTTCAAGATAAACTAAATATATTTCTTATGTTAGCTGGGATTGTGCTCAGTTCTTTTCACTTTAGATAAAATTTGCATAATTGCTAAACAGTATCAGACAGAAGCTTACTACACAAGTATGCAAATCTGGTTAAACACACAGTTAATGTTAAGTACATTCAAGTAAATTTTATTATCGTTACTTTTTGATGGAATGAAACATTTTTGAGATATTCCATGTTATTTTTTGAATTTTCCAATATTCACACTTTCCTGATATGAAAAGTAATTATTGTGCTTTTATATTCTGGGCATGCAAAGAGAATGCACTGTCAAAGCCCGTCATATAGCGACCGCGCCTAATAGACTTGACTATCGCTTGAAGCCTACTGTAAACTCTTCTCCTCGTAAAAAAGTAACAAAGTCATTTCTACAAATGTTTATTTCGAGTAATGTGCAGTAGATGGATTAGGATTATTACGGAGGGGATTGGGCACCGAAACGTTTATTGTACCTAAGCCCCAAGTGTAGGAAGGATGAGCCCAGAGGAGACAGAAGGCGGTCGACCCGAGGAGTCAGGACAGCGTTGAGACACCCGCCGACACTTCTAGTCTGAAAGAGACCACCTGGTGAGAGATAGTGTGAATAATGGAGATGAAATAGAAGAACGAAATTCGGGGGATGTAATTAACCTACCCGGCATTCGCAGGGGAACCCTAAAATACCCATGGGTCAGGTAGGCCGGCCACGGGAATCGAACCCGAGTCACCCTGGCCGAGATTCGAACTCGGGAGCTTTTGGACGCGAGGAAGATATGCTACCACCAACACTACACAGGCGGGAAAGCGGTGAAAGCGTTTAGCTGTTATGAGTATATTCAGACTGCAAGAAGAAAGTCAGCTCGTCCCGTAGCTCAGTCCGTAGAGCACCTGCCTGCCGTGCTAGGGGTCCCGGGTTCGATTTCCGGCGGTGGGGTCGGGATTTTTCTCCGACCAAACTCCTCATCTTCTCTAGAGTCTGGAAGTATGAATGAGAGTGCGAATGTGTGCGTGATCTAATGATTAAAACCCAACGAATACGAGTTAACACCTTCGATATGTTCCTAAGGAGAACGGCCGCCGATGTGACCACTGCAGTTAAATGCGGGGTATAAATGGAAGAAATTAAAAAAAGGAAAAAAAAAAAACGACAATGGAAGAACAATGTGAACTAGTGCATATACCCATTAACATTCGTATCACCATCTCAGAAAATGTTCGATAGTGGAAATTATTCATTGCTGGAGTCCTTGCTAATCTTCGACTGGCTTTCAAGAAAGGAGTCCGAATCTCAAATGAAATTGATATTTATACGTATATCGCTTTTCATTTATTATTTCTCTCTCTTCCTCTCCCTCCTTCCCACACACGCAGATATACATATTTATAAATGTCTATCTGAAATTTTGCTTTCGGTGTTC